>JABXOJ010000004.1:0-298656 GCA_014529505.1 Cryptosporidium felis
GAGGCGCGGAGGGGACTCTGACCGGCCGCTCTCCGGTCTCCGAGGGCCCCGGCCTCCAGTCCCTCCGGAGGACCACTTCCGTTTCCCAGTGCACCGGCCCCTCTTGAAACCCACCTCGGCCCCGCCCGCCCCGGAAACCCCGCGCTCGGTGACTCCGGGGCGCGAAGGCCGGGCCCCCGGGCCCCACCCCGGCGCCCACCCTATTCAGATAAGTTATAAATTTAGTGCAAACCGCGTCTCGTCTCCGCACCTGCCCCGTCTCCGTCTCCCTCCCCCGCGCAAACCTCCCCCGGCCACACAGACACGCAGACAAACTCAAATAATCATTAATCGACAGGAAGCGCGGCAAATCGCGGCCTCTGCCCGGACACACTGCTCGTCCGGGCGGGCCGAGCCAGACTTTTCTCTTTTAAGCAAAGCGTGGAGCTCGACTCCGCTATAGTGGGGGCGTCCGAGGCAGGACGGTCGGGCCTCGGCCCGGGTTTCGGGCTCCGGGGCGCTCCTCAGTCCGTCCTCATTTCGCAGGCGCCCGGGCCCTCGCTCGCGGACTGCTGGCTCTCGGAGCTGGGCTCGGGCTCCCGGCTCCCCGGCCCGGGCTCGTCCATCTTCACGTCCTCGCTCGCGGGCTCCGCGGCGGCGTCACTCGGCTCCGGAGCCTTGGGGACCGGAACCAGGTGGTCGTTGCAGAACTTCTGGGCCTCGCTGCACATCTCCCTCAGCGAGTCGATCGGGACCAGCAGGTCGTCGAACTTGGCCCTCTCCTCCAGGTTCCTCCTGACGGCGTCGTTGAACTGCTGGTACCTCTTGGAAAGGCCCTCCAGCACCTGCTCCTTGCTCTCCGGGGTGAACTCGGCCTCCACGCTGGCGCAGAGCTTCTGGAAGTGGTCCACCAGGGAGCCCATGTAGGCCTGGACCTCCTCCAGCTGCAGGGACTCCTGGTACCTCCTCTCTATCGGGTCCCCCTGGGCCTTGAGCTCCTGCAGCTTGCCCTCGAAGGCCTCCTTGGTGCTCTCGTAGTTGTCGTAGATCCAGTTCTCCGCCTGGGCCAGGAACGCCAGGAAGTTCTCGATCGCCTGTTTCTCGGCGTACTGGTTCAAGTTGCCTCCCGGGGAGATCTTGGAGCGCATGTCAAACACGTAGGACTCCAGCTCGTTCAGCTTCTCCCGGGTCAGGTGGATCAGCTGGTCCTCCGCGCTCATCCTGGCCTCCCCGTCCTTCATCTTGGACTTGGAGTCGTCCGACAAGTACCCCGGCAGCTCTCCGATGCGTCTGAAGGGCACGTTGGTCCTCTTCACCCTGGTCTTCGTCGTCGGCTGGGAAGAGGGCGCGGCGGCGGACTCCTCCGGCCTCTGGCTCCCGGAGTCCTCCGGGGCGGGGGCAGGCGCGGCGGCGTTCTCCACCACCGTCTCCTCCTTGATCTGCTCGACCTTCTCGAGACACAGGATCCCGTTCTTGTCGAGCCGGATGTAGAGCTTGACCTTGGAGTCCTGCAGGGGAGGCAGGTCGATCAGATACCTCCCGAGGTCGGTGTTCGCGGTGTGGGGGCTCGGCGCGTACCTGAGGGCGACCTCGAAGGGCTCCGTCTTGGAGAAGGTGGAGTTCTTGAGGACGTTGAAGTCGCTGCCCAGCGAGAAGAGCGTGGCGGACTTGAAGTCCTGCGAGCCGGGGGAGTTCTGCCAGAACAAAAGGACCTCGTAGGGGAACCTCTCGCTCATGCTGAACTCGCGGACCCTGATCACGGGGGAAAGCATGGCGGCCTGGAGGGCGCAGCCCCTGGCCACCGTCTCGTCGGCGTTCAGGGTCTTGCAGAGCTCCCTGTCCCCAAAGGCTCCGCTCACCGCGCGCTGCACCCAGGGGATTCTGCTGCAGCCGCCGATGATCTCGATGGAAGAGACGTCCTCGGGCCTGACTCCGGCCTGCTTGACGGCGGAGTCCACCATCCGGGGGATGTGGGCGCTCATCTCGGAACACAAGTTCTCGAAGGTGCTCCGCTCGATCATCATGCTGATGTCGTTCTCCCCGTCCACGCACTCCGTCACGAAGGCCGCCTCCTGGTTGGCGCTCAGGATCTTCTTGCACTTCGTGGCGGAGTCCTCCAGCTTGAGCCGCGCCTTGGGGTCCTTCAGGAGGTCGGTCTTGAACTTCTGGTTGAAGTCCCGGGCCGCGAACTCCATGATGGCTTGGTCCATCAGACGCCCGCTGACTCGGTCCTCGTAGACCGTGGACAGCACGTCGAACCTCCCCTTGGTGAACCTGACCAGCGAGACGAAGAAGTACCCCGCCCCACAGCTCACGAAGGCCACCACGATGTTCTCGTTCTCCGCGAAGCTGCTGGACCTGAAGATCCCGTAGTCCAGGGCCACCGCGCTCTCCTCGTTCATGAGTCTCAGGCAGTTGATCCCCGCGATGTGGAGCGCGTCCAGCACGTTCTGTCTGGCGACGTTGTCGTAGTAGCCGGGGATGCTCACAACCAGGTCTCTAACCGACTGCCCCGTGCTCTTCTCGGTATTCTCCCTGAGACGCTTGAGGAGGGAGGCGTAAACGCTCGTGAGAGACACCACCTGCTCCGCGCCCTTGTACCTGACTCTGAACCCGATGTTCCCGTTCTCGCATGTCGCGATTTCCGCGAGGGAGAACGTCCTTTCCGTCTCCGTGACGCCGTTCGGGAGCATCCCCATCAGCGGCTTCAGGAACCTGCACGTGTTTCTGTAGTTGGACTTCATCTTCGTCAGGGCAGGCTCTCCGATCAGACGCTCGGTCTCGGTGTAGCCCACCAAGACGGGGGTCGTTCTCTCGGAGAGCTCGTTTCTGACGATCGTCACAGCTCCCCTGTTGATCGTCGCGACCACGGCGTTAATCGTACCTATATCGAGGCCTATTACCGACATTTCCAGGAACTTCGACTGCTTGCTTGCTTTCTTGCTGATACTCTGCTTTTTCTAGCTGCCCGGCTTGCCGGACTCCTTGCCGCGCGAATGAGACACAGGGGAATTGGCCGGCACGTCGGTGGCACCCCTCCGCTTTGCATGCGGCTGCCAGGGGCCCTGCTTGCGGGCGACGGTCTCGGCCCCCGCGCGGGCCTCCCCGGCGCTCCGCGACCCGAACGCCGCGGCCCGCCTCCTCCGAGGACTCCTTCCGCCGGCCCACCTCCGGCTCCCCGTGGCCCTCGACGGGCCTGGCGCCGAGCCGGAGCATTCCACGATAATTCGAGCACGGAGAACGCGGACGCCCGCTTGGTTTCGGAAAAGCCCGTCGGAGACGAAGATGCTCATTCTAGACAAGGAGACCAGAGGTACGTGCTTGCGGGAGCCCCCGGGCGCCTCGGGGACGCCTTCGCCTTCTCGCCGGTGGCCATCTACGCGACTTAACTAGAAACGCCCAGGGAGGTGCTGAGGAAAGAGCTCGTGTTCAAGGTCCGCGTTTTGACAGGTGAGTTTGCACGGGAGAGGCTCCAGAGGCTCCCGAACCGACCTACCTTACTTTCTCCGAACTTTAGCTGCGTGGGCGGCCTTCAAGGTCCTCCCCTTTGTGGTCAGGAGGCTGCGGGGCTGAACGGGAAGCAGGGACGCGGACCGGGCCCCGGCCTCTCTCGGAGCGCCGGGTCGGCCGCGCGGGCCCGCGGACGAGGAGGGCCCCGGGCGAGGCAGGCCCCGGGCGGAAACAAGACCGGAAGAGATCACGGAAACTACGGCTTACTCAGTCCTACAGACTCCTACAGACTTCTACAGACTCCTACAGTAGTCGGCGAGGCCGGCCCGAGCGACGCAGCGCAGTGCGCGGCCGCCCGCTTCTAGTTCGAACCGCAGAGTAGTTAGGACCTAGGGCTCTCAATTCATCATTGTCTTCCTCTCGTGAATGTTGTAGGCCATCAGCTTCTCAATCAAGTCGGCGTGGGTGAGGATCATCCTTCTGCAGCAGTATCTCCTCAGTCCTAGCTTGTCCAGCGCCTCTCTGGGTACGGGGGGAGCGAGTCAGAAGAAAGAGAAACGCCCGGGCCCGGCCGGGCCGAGGAGCGCAAACTTACCCTTCGGGGACGTTGTTCTGCAGCAAAACGAGCCAGGGCTGCCACAGGTTGCCAATCACCTTTCCGCACGTAAAGCACCGAACCGGAATAATCATCTCGACACTGCCTCCGGAGAACGCGAGACTCTCTTCTCTGGCTACGGGGAGTGCTCCGGCTCCGCCCCGGGCGCGGCGCCAGCGGGCGGCCCGCGCGGCGCTGCGGTCGGGACTGCCAGCCGGACTCGGGCACAGAAAGAGAAATCCCCGAGAATCCCCGAGACGCACTTTCCGAGCGCAGACATGGCGGGGACTGGCGGAAAAGCAGAGGCTCCTCCGGGCGTGGCCGGCCGGCGGGCCTCCGACCTCATCTTCGAGGGAAAGGTCAAGATTCACAAGACCAACGACGAGATTTTCTACAACCCGGCCCAAGTGTTCAACAGGGACCTCTCGCTCATCGCGATCAAGTCGTTCCTGGCTCTGAGGCGAAGGAGCCCGGGCCGCAGACGCTCGGAGAGGCCCGGGCTCGCCCCGGAGCCCGTCACGGTCCTGGAGCCGCTCGGCGCCTCCGGGCTCAGGTCCATCAGGTACATCAGGGAGCTCCGGGGCGAGGTGGACTACGTGGCTTGCGGAGACATAGACCCCCTGGCCGTCGAGCGCATGAGGCTCAACTTCGAGCTCAACTCCGTTCCTCCGCAGAGCTACTCCTGCGTCTGCGCGGACGCGAGGAGGCTCCTTTCCCTGTCCACTCCGCACCTGGTCAGACAGCTCGAGTCCCCGAGCCCCGAGTCCGCCGCGCTCCTCCTCGCCTCGCTCCTCGGAGGAGGCGGGAGGGCCTCGGACTCCCCTCCGGGGAGAGAGGCTCCCCGCGGGTTCACCGTCGTCGACATCGACCCCTACGGGACCTGCGCTCCGTTCATCGACGGGGCGGTGCAGGCGTGCGAGGAGAACGGGCTCGTGTGCTTCACCGCCACCGACATGCCGGTGCTGTGCGGGAACGTCCCGGAGGTCGCCTTCTACAAGTACGGGGGCAACGCCCTGAAGAGGAGCTACGCCCACGAGATGTCCCTGAGGCTCCTTCTCCACGCGATCGTGGCCACGGCGGCCAAGTACCAGAAGGCCGTGACTCCGGTCCTGAGCGTCAGCGTGGACTTCTACGTCCGGGTCTTCGTGAGGCTCAGGACGAGCGCCCTCGGCTGCAAGGACGTCTCGAGCTCGACGGGGTTCGTGCTGCAGTGCACGAACTGCCCGTCCTTCCACGTCGTCCCCTTCGGCGCGAAGGTCCGGGGGAGCAGGAGGAAGCGGGGCAGGCCCGCGGCGGGCCCCCGGAGGAGGGCCGGGGGCGAGGAGGAGGGCGGACCGGCCTCGGAGGCCGCTCCGGAGGAGGACGGGCTCAGGTACAGGGCGGGACAGCTGGACCTGCGCCTTCGCGGGGGCGCTCCGGGGGAGTTGAGGTGCGCCGAGTGCGGCTCGGGGAAGTACTGCGTCGGAGGCCCGATCTACACCGGGAGGCTTCACGACGACGACTTCCTGGCCGAGATGCTGAGCACCTGCGACGAGATCGACCGTTCCCGGAGCGCCGGGTGCGGAGGCGAGCCCGGGGAAGTGGGCTCCGGAGGCGAGCTGGACGGAGTGTCGATGAACAGGAAGATCAGGGGCCTTCTGGGCGCGATAGAGGGCGAGCTCAAGGACTGCGCGCTGCACTACCACATCCCGTCCCTCTGCAACTTCCTGGGGGTCGAGATGATCAGGCCGCTCCTGTTTCACTCGGCCCTGCGCCACCTGGGGTACAGGTCCTCCCACTTCCACAGAGACCCCCTGACGCTCAAGACGGACGCGCCGGACGGGGTGGTCCTGGACGTCCTGAGGTCCTGGGCCCGGCTGCACCCCTCCAAGAGCGGCCGGAGCCCGGGCTTTCTGGACGTCGAGGTCGGGACCAGGGGGATCAGGTTCGAGGTCCACCCGGACGTCCTCGTCGAGTCCAGGGCGCGGGGCGGCCCCAGGTGGCTGCCGAACCCGGAGCCCAACTGGGGGCCTCTCTCGAGGCCGAGGGGCTCCGGGGCGCGGGGCGGGGCGGAGGCTCCTCCGGAGAGCGTCCCCGAGTAGGGGCGGGCGTCCCTAAATGGGGACCAGGTTGTCCCTAACTCGGTTCAGGTTGATCCACTCCCTGATTCCGTACCTGTTTGCGAGGTAGGGCCTGACGTCTCCCAGGACGTAGATCCTGTTGAGCAGAATCAGGAGCCTCAGGAGCTCGTTGTCTTTGGCGCAGCCGTACCAGCTGTCGACGGGAATGGCGTTGTCGAGCTGCAGAGTGCTGCTGATGAGGGAGTTGTCCACCAGGACCGTCCTCCTGAGGTCGGCTCCCTTTATGGTCCGCAGGTCCTTCAGGTAGCCCTTGTTGTAGACGGTGCAGTGCTCCCTGTAGAGCTTGTACTTGATGAGGTGCTGCTCGGGGTCTATCGAGTCTATGACCTGCTTGGCGTACTCCCTGGTGCTCGCCGTGAAGACGCAGATGCTTCCCAGCCTGGCCGCGCTCTGGAGGAAGTACTTGAGGAACGGGCGGTAGTACACGAACCAGGGCGAGGAGTAGGAGGCGATGCTCACGAGGAGGTCGGGCTTCGCGCCCCTGAGCAACTCGCTCGAGCAGTGCACCAGGGTCTCGTCCATGTCCAGGACGATGAAGAGGCCGGGGGGCCGCTGGGCGTCCTCCACGCCCCTCGGGAGGGGGAGGACCTGGTGGGCGGGAGACCTCTCTCTCCGGGCCCCGGGGCCGTCCAGCTCGAAGGAGCAGGAGGCGGCGTGTCCGCCGCCGTGGAGGAGCCTCGGAGGGAACTTCGTGCAGCAGATGAACTCCACCGCGACGGACATCGGCTGGGAGAGAACCCTCGGCCTGCCGCTGACGACGTTCTCCATGGCCACGTGGAAGGTGAATCCCACGGTGTTGTTCTTGTAGGGCTTGGAGACCAGGAAGCAGTAGTTGAGGAGGTTTTCGTCGTCGCTGAAGGAGCTGGGCTTGAGGTTCAGCTTGAGGTGCTTCATGATCTCCGCGAACTCGCCGCATCTCCTCAGCAGACCCACCTCGGGGGCGCTCTCTCCGGAGGCGTCGCTTTCCGCGGTGCTGCGGGAGGCTTGGGAACTGGAGGACTGGCTCTTCTCCCAGCCGTCGGGGGCGTCCTGCGCGGAGTTGGAGAGCTCGTCCCCGGGGGCGGCGCGCTGACTCATCTTCGTCTTGGAGGGGAGCGCCTCCTGCGACTCCTCGCTCGCGGCGGTGCGAAGTCTCTTGAGTCTGTACTTGAACGTCACCATTTGCTTGCGTAGCTGAAAGTCAAAGCCTAAATCCTAAACCTTATAGTCTCGTTTCCTCCCTCGTCAACAAGAACGGAATCCGGACTTTGCGGAACTCGGAACCGCTCGGCCTTTTTCCAGACACCCGTACCTCCGGGGATGCTCTTGTGAGCTTTCCACAGAAGGAAGCGCAAGTGCGCAAGCCCCACATTGAAAAGGGCCTCCCCGGACCCCGACCTCCCGGCGTCTTTCCGAGACCGCCCTCCGGATCTCCGGGCGAGAGGCGGAGCGGCCGGAGCCGGAGCGGCCGGAGCCGGAGGCAGCCGCAAACGTGGCTCGGGGCTCCGGGCTCGGAGGCCGGCTGGAGGACCGGGCAGCCCCGGCGTGAGCGCGGGGCGCCGAGACAAAGCTCGCACAGGGAGGGCAGCCGGGCACGAAAGGCGGCCGGGCACGAAAGGCGGCCGGGCACGAAAGGCAAACCGGCTCCGTCCTCGCCTCCCGAGTCGCAAGCCTCGAGGTGCACTCGGAGTACGTGGCGCCACATGCACAGTGGTACCGCCAAGCGTGTAGACGTGTACGTGCGCAACGGTGTCAGGCGAGACTGTGAACAGGGAGAATTCCAGGCTGGGCTTTTGCGAGAAGCAATAGGTTCGCGAACTTTGAAAGAAAGGCAGGTGAAAGAAAGGCAGGTGAAAGTAAGGCTCTCGGAGAAGGAAGGCGCTGGCTTTTGTGTTTGGAGGCGGGGGCCAGGGGACGCTTAGCTTTTGGTAGGATCGCAAAGGCTGGAGCTTAGATGGCCGCTCGAAAGGGTTGTGGTTAGAAGCAAGGCTTTATGAGTTGGAGGACAATCCTTTTCATTTTTCTGTGTTGCGGCTTAGCAGTAGGGTCCGATCCCAATGAGACCTTTCACGAGGAGATTAGGAAGAGCTTGAAGAGACAAAAGGCGGTGAGGAGGCAGGTGGCTTTCGAGAGGTCCAAGCTGATACACGAGATTGACCTGAATATTTGTAAGAGCGAGCAGTTCAGCTTCATAAAGTGCATATACGATGACTCCGGGGTCCTCAAGAGCTACGGAGGGATGTTCGGAGTTGGGGTCGCGGCGACGCTTTCCACGGCGAACTCCAACTTCAGAACCTACAGGAACTGCAGCTTGAACCCGGACCTGACGTACCAGTGCTACGAAAAGGACTTGGTGAGGGATGTAGATACGGTTGGGGTCTTTATTAAGCGCGAGAACAGCAAGCTCGGTGCCCAGTACAGGTCGGCGTACGTAGATAGGCTTCCGATTCACGTGCTTAACAAGAGCGGCTCCGAGCTCAATCTCGGATTCCTCATGGAGAAGTTCATGACGACTTACATCTCGAGCAAGAAGATCATGAACAACTTCATCAGTCCCAATGTTTATACGGTTACCAGTAAGTGGGGCACCCCGATTCACGAGTTCGACCGGTATATATTTTTGGAGTTTCTAGAGGGAGTAACCTTGAGTGAAGTTTTGAAGAGACTTCGCCAGAGTGAGATATTCCACATGAAGAACAGCTTTAGGAAGGTTCTGAGGGCCTATAGCAATTTGGTGGCCGCTAGGAACACCCAAAACAAGAACAACGATGCGATAAAAAGGAGAGAGATGCTTTTGAGGATCAGCATCAACAACTCCGCGGGTGAGATCCTTGGGAGGTTTAGGTACAGGCTTTCTCTACTGGACCACACCCTCAACTTCTTGCAAAGAGTTTGGGAACACAACATCTACCACTGCGACCTGTGCCACCCAAACATCATGATTCTGGAGGAGTATTTATCCGACCCGCTTGAAATCACCAAGATGGTAAAAGACGGGCACGGGTTTTTGATAGACGACGACGAGTACATAAACATGATGGAGGTGAACAATCTCCCGCTCGAGATCACAAAGAGGCTGAACGAGAAAATGGAGCAGTCAGGCAAAGAGAACTTCAGTGGCACTTACGCAGGAAAGGCCGGCGCGCTCAACAATATTTACGGAAGTCAGGACCTCACGGAGTGCCGGCCGAAGTCCAAGCTCGGAGAGGGGGGCGCCTTCGGGATGTTGAAGGACGCTGCCGGCTCGACCTGCAAGTCCTGCACTGGCCCGGAGGGCTCTGCGGGCGCTCCAGATGAGGGAGCGGCCAACTTTGAATCGGACTCCGAGTCTGACCCGGAACTGGACTCGGGATTCAAGCGGACAGACAAAAAAAGCAAGCAGGGACTAAGGGTAATTCGTTTTAAGCTCGAGAATTTCCGACTTATAGACTTTTCCTTTTCCTTGGATATGTCCAAGGAAATCAACAGCCGCAAGGGAGCCGAGAAATACCTGATCGAGACTCCCTGCCGCAACTATAGACCAGATAGAAGAGAGGACATAATTGAGCTGAGAAGATTTGTGGACGAGACGGTCTATTTCGCATCCAAGAGTGAGATGAATGTTCTGGCCGACACGTGGAGCACTGTTATTGAGGAGCTAATTAATGAAAATAGCAGTATTTCAGACCACGTAGACAACTTTTTAACTTTCGATAAGTCAGTGGCCCCGCAGGCGAAGCAATTTTTAACGGCTATACAGGTTCTCCAGAGATTTTTTAAGGAGCTAAGAAATAATATTTATGGGCCTGAATGGAGTAGCTGTTGGGACAACCTGAATGAATGGAAAAGACTCAAACTGGTCTACAAGTATAATCAGATGGAGAGGGAGCAACTTAAGCTGCAGTCCTCTTGTACAATTAAGGATATGACTATTGCTGTTCACAAAGCTAGAGAACAACTTCACCACCACGTTTCCAGATTTAAGCAGGGGCTATTTGGAAGTACCTTGCTAGATGCTACATCCACGATGGCTCAATACTACTCGGTGTCTGTTGCTCCTCAGTACATTGAGTCCAAGTTGAAGGAGATGATTGAACTAGGCTTGTATAAATTAACCTGACTAACCAATTTCCACTTTCTGGCTCTTCTAAACTGCGCAGCTAGAATGGTAAGTTGGATTGTTGGATCGCTTTTCGGAAATGTATTATTCGAAATGCATTTTCTATTTCAGTCTATTTATCATTACTCCAGGGGTTTTAACTTTCTTTGTTCAGAGCTTTGCTTCTTCTCTGTTTCGCTCTTGTAAACGACTTTCTTTCTGACTCCTGACTTGCCGCATACGATTTGACCGGAGCTCGTCAGAACTTCTACTTGGATTTCGCCTTGTAATTTTTACTGCCCCGTCTTCCGGCTTTGGGTGATTTAAACTTTTCCTCGGCGTGCGGCTCGTCGATTTGTTTCCACTACCAATATATTGCTCGTTCCCCACCTTAGGAGTCGAGAAAGGCGATGTTCAAAGAGCAATCGTTGCCAAAGCGCTCCGACTGCGGTTAAGCAAAGGGAATGCAGGGAAGCCGCACCGGATCTAAGCCAGTACGGGGGCTGGGATTAACTTCGGAAGCCAGGACCGAGCCCAATAGACCCGAACCAAATCGCGGTCGTAAAATCACAAAAGATCCCGCATCCAGAGGTGCGACTGAGTTCAAGCGCGTAAACTGCTTCTACAAATCGACAGCGGTGGCAACTGGAGAGAAAATGACACTAAGGAGAACCCTCTTACTTCACATTTTCGGGTGTCCGCGCAGGAACGACCCCGCAGAATCCCCAAGGACGAACAAGGACCTCAAATCGGAAACCTACGATAAAATCTGCTGAACCCCACGTCAACCTCAAGAAGAAACTAGCATGAACGAAATTTCAAAATCCGCGCAGGGACTTCTCACAAAACCGGGACGGTATTCCCCACACTTCGCTTCTCTACCTAGATGTAAACCCCACCCCACTCCGGCTATACAAAATCTATTAAGTAAGCCAAAAATAGTGGTGCGTTTAGGCGGGAACAATGTGGATACGTGGATAATAATTAAATAGTGTGGAGATATAGTAAACACATATAGCCCGAGTACAAGTGTGGAGTTTTGTCTTTAAATTGGTGATAACTCTGGCAGAGATAATTCACTTGCCTGCATTTTGTGTCGACAAGGTCCCAAAGAAAGCGAAGTGAATATAGTTAACAAAGAATTGAAAAATGGCTAGAACTAAGCAAACAGCACGTAAATCTACTGGTGGTAAGGCACCACGTAAACAGCTGGCATCAAAGGGTGCAAGAAAGTCAGCACCAGTTGCTGGTGGAGTCAAAAAGCCACGTAGATACAGACCGGGTACTGTTGCTCTCCGTGAGATTAGAAGGTATCAGAGATCTACTGAGCTTTTGATCAGAAAGTTGCCATTCCAGAGACTGGTTCGTGAAATCGCCCAGGACTTCAAGACCGATTTGAGATTCCAATCCTCTGCCGTCATGGCTCTGCAGGAGGCTGCTGAGGCTTATCTCGTTGGTCTCTTCGAAGACACCAACCTGTGTGCTATTCATGCTCACCGCGTTACCATTATGCCGAAGGATGTCCAGTTAGCCCGTCGTATCAGAGGCGAGAGGTAAATCTCGGGAACTCCCGTTTAATGTACTGCGGGTGGTTCTCCGCGCCGGAGTCGCCATTCGAGATTGGCCTTGGGTCTTGAGACTTTGCTGTTCGAGCGATTTTGAGATTATCGGAGCTTTCCAGTTACCATTGACACTGAATACAGGTGGCATTCCTAACGTTTGGTGCATGCGAGTTGTTTGCTCTCCAGGTGGCACTAGCCGCCATATTCGGTTTTGACGAGGTCCTAATTAGTAGTGACGCTAGTGGTTTTCGTATTAAGACTTAGTTTAACTATAGCTTTATTGTGTTCTACGGGCTTGCGAATTGTTTGCCGTGGGCTTCCTTAAACGACCCCAGGTACAGGCTAGTTATCACGTTCCTCATCTTGTCCACCTCGCGGCGGACGGATGAGTTTGGGCAGTGTTTGATGTTAATATTGGCGTTGATCTCACATAGTCTGTCGACCTCCGCAGTGCACCTGAGAGTTGAGATGAGCAATTCATCCAGCTCCCTCAGAGCCTTAATTCTCAATTCCGGATCAAAATGCTTGGTCTCTTGCACCTTAGGGAGATTCTCTTCGAGCTTTGCAAATGGCCTTCCACCTTTTCCAGAAAGAAGTACTTCTACCCCATCTATTATTTGTACGTTTTCTTTATCCAGCTGTCTGGACCTTTCTAAAATCTGCATTATATCCTCCCTTGTCTCGGTTTTCGTATCCATAAGTTCTTCGTCATTAATAGCCTCTGTCAGGGAGAAGTCCACGCCAGGAGAAACGCTGAGCACGAGTTCCTTTAGTTTTTCATCCATTTGAGAGGCATTGTAGTCTTCACAGCTTGAGATCAACCCATTTCTAAGTCCCTGAAACAATCCTTGGGCCGTTGAAACATCTTTGTTCGACTCTAGAATCAAGAGACGGCTATTTTTCTTCTTTGAGAGATTGCATTCGCTGGTTTCTGGAATACTTGCTACAGTTACCCGATTTAGTTTACAACTCATCTACTTTCCATTCATCAAAATAGCCAAAAATAAATTGGAAAATCTGAGCGGCGGGTAGATTTGGAAATTAAGGTATTATTGGAGAAAATGTACACTAATTGTGAAATTATAAAACACTAAGTGACATTATTGCTTATCCGGAAAATACCTGCCTGGTCAATATTCTATACTTCCCTGTGTATACTGGACGTACAGATATAAGCAATAATCAAATTAGTTAGCTGAAGTAAACTGCTTTATTGCTTTATCAAATTGATCTTCGATTCTGTCGCATATAAGATTCAAATCATCGCAAGATTTTAATAGGACACTAGTTGCTCCAACTCTCTCACCTTGATTTACAGCACTTGCTTTTTTATTTGAAATACCCTTTGCACTTTGGGCGGACTTCAAGTCGAGAATCAAGCTGTTTTCGCCAGATTCTATATTAGATAATGTTTCTATTCTTAGATTCATTGTGGAAATAGATGGGTGTGGAATTGCATATCCCGCGAACGTAGTATTTGGGTTTAACATTGCCAAGTGACGTAGAACATTTCCTAAAAATAATTAGATATTTGGTGCCGGATACCTCTTCGCGAAAAGAAGAAGTTGGAACCTACCTAAAGTATGATCTTCTTCGTGTATTTGGAATGTTAAGTTGGGGCCCTCAAGATTGTTCAACATGTCACTCTTTGATCCTGAACCACTACTTGTTGCAGCCTCATGTTCCGCTTCACAGTTCATGTCAACATCTTCCATCTTATCCGGTAAATTAAGAAAATCTCTGACCCAAGAAATCAATCTTTTTCTTCTAGACTTATTCAAAGAATAAGGAACAACTCTAAATAAAGCCTCCGTTAGCTTTTTAAAGTTGCAAAAAGATAATAATAGGCGCCCATTTATTTTCAAGTTAATTCTTTTTGTTCAATATTGTAAATCTCTGGAATAGCAATGCATGTCTCAAATAAAGCTACCATAAGCTACTCCTATTCCTTAATATGCTTTTAACCCCGAAGCTCTTTTAACTCCCGTGAAACGACGGGTTTATAAGCCTTAGGCTTTTTATTTATTGGCGCCAATTTGACTTTATAATTAAATTTGACATTTAGGCCGTATATAAATGAAAAAATGGACATTCTGAAAGAGCCAAAGGAATTCATGGAAAAAATTCAGGATATGCTCATAAATATTCTAAATGAGCTCAGAGATACCATTGATATAATTTCTCAAGTCAACCCAAAAAGACAGAGTGAGCTTGAGGTCCATATAATTCGGTAAGTTTGGGTTATTAGCTATTAATGACTTGCCCATTTCAACAACTAAAGCTACTATAAGAGTGTGAATGAGCTTTCTAACATATTAAATTCAAAAATAGACAAAATGCAAGATGACATGGAGTTTCAGGTAAACTCTACAGTTGAGAGAATGTTATTTGAGAACATGCAAAGCTTTGAATTGGAAAACGAGCTCGACCCAGGGAATAAGGATAAACAAAATTGCAGTGATATAATTGTAGATTAATCGCTGTATGGCTACACACTTCGGATTTAAGATTGCAGAGACCTTAAATAGTGAAATAACCTTAAAAATCAAACTATCTAGTAATTTGAAGCTATATATGTAATTTCATCCAAACATTCATTAGTTCGGACTTTTCAGTATCAAAATGATCGAATCGCCTCTTACAAAAAGCTTGGATATAAATCTGTCTTTATTCATGAACTTAGCGGCACCCTTCTTGCTTGATTTTACAGGCTCTGTCCATATTTCTCTTGCGTCTGTAAGAAGCAAATTACAATGTCTATCAAATGCTTTAACCCTCCCTAAGATTTTTCTGTTATTCCTGCAGTTAATGAGGATTTGTGCATTCGTTTTTACAGATTCCGTAAGCAGACTTAACGGGCCGTCGCTAGGATTGTCTTTTTTTGCTGCTTGTAACGCACCACCTGGTTCGCCCGTCATTGGTCTATGCAACAATCCGCCTCGAATATAAATGTTAATTGATGCAAGGAAGCTAACTTGTCCCGGGAATTTGTTCTTTGTTTCCTTCTCCAAAGCCAATCCCAGCTACCTTAGTTCCTGACCACACGCGCCTATCAAAGAACCTATATAATCCAAGATTTTTATGAAAAGCTTTCAGCCCCCCACTACCTTAATTCTTTCCTTTCCTAAATCTAGTTTCAGACTAGTTCCTTATATTCCAGTTTTTTACCCTACTATTTGATTAGATTGGTTGTTAAACTCAGAAGTTAGCGGGAACAAAATACGGTGGCGCTAAACGCCGAAGAATCAAATTTGACTTGTTTTCAAAGAGACCTTTAGTTAGTAAGTGGACCGAATTATCTCGCTTGAAGAAACAAATATTTCTATATTCTGTCCGAGCTGCTGGTAACCTTTCGCCTAATAGTCCCCGATCCTTCTAGATACTCATATTCTTGGTGAGAGCCGCCACAATTTAGTGTATTTCAGGAGAAATTGAAAATGAGGAATAAACAGATTGAGGATCCGGACACCAAAGACAGAGGGGGAGCAAGTGAGCCTGAAGATAAGGAAAGTGTGGAACATGTATCATTTGAATCTCTGGGGGTTTGCAAAGAGTTGTGTATTGCATGTGAATCTCTAGGATGGAAGGCTCCAACAGAAATTCAAAAAAAGACAATTCCAATTGCTCTCGAAGGCAGAGATATAATAGGCTTGGCTGAGACTGGGTCAGGAAAAACGGGCTCCTTCATCATTCCAATTCTCCAAAAACTGCTCGATGATCAAGTTCCAATGTATGCTGTCGTACTGGCTCCAACAAGAGAACTTTGCGTACAGATTTCGGAACAATTTTCTGCCTTTGGTTCTTTGATTTCTCTGAAGATTGTAACGCTTGTTGGGGGCCTCGATATGGTGTCTCAATCCCTAGCACTTGCTAAGAAGCCACATATAATTGTTGCATCTCCGGGTAGGCTAGTTGACCATCTTGAAAACACAAAAGGCTTCAATATTGGAGGAATCAAGTTCCTAGTAATGGACGAGGCAGATAGACTACTTTCCATGGACTTTGAGATAGCTTTGACGAAAATAGTTGAGTCCTCACCAAAAAACAGGGTTACGTATTTATTTTCTGCTACAATGACCACTAAGGTCGCAAAGCTCCAAAGGATTTCTCTTTCAAACCCAGCAAAAATATGTGTCAATACAAAATACGATACTGCCGTGAATTTGATGCAGTACTATATGTTTATCCCCTTTAAGTATAAGTGGAGCTACTTCATTGGCTTACTGCAGAATCTGGCGCAATATACCGGAATCATTTTCTGCAATACGTGTATTAATTGTCGGAGAGGAGATTTGCTTGCAAAAGAGCTCGGTTTCAATACAATTAGTCTCCACGGGAGAATGACACAATCTCAGCGCCTTTCGGCTCTAAATTTATTCAAAGGTAAACAAAAAAGGCTTCTTTTTACCACGGAAGTTGGAAGCAGAGGGCTGGATATTCCTCACGTCGACTTTGTTATTAACTTCGATATTCCTACTTCAAGCAAAGACTACGTACATCGCGTCGGTCGGACTGCAAGAGCAGGTAGAAGTGGAAGAGCTATTTCCATTGTTACCCAATATGATGTAGAGACCTTTCAGAGAATTGAGTTTGCTTTGAACAAGAAACTAGATGAATATACATCCTTACAGAGAGACGAGGTTATGGCTATACATGCAAAGGTAACTGAGTCGCTAAGGTTGGTGGATGCTGAACTTAATGATTCCAACGAAAAGACAGCTCTAGTTGGCCACAGAAAACTAAAAAATAGAAATAAAAGGAAATAGCTAGGCAGGTTATCTTTAATTATTTATTCGCTTTTACGCAATATTTGATCAATAATTGTAAACGCAACTAATTTTCATTTAAAGTTGTCAGATTTAATTGTTTGCCATTGAGTTAAAACTTACCTGTTGAGAGCAAAGAGTACCTTGCCATTACTCTTGTGGATGACGCTGACTTATAAAGTGCTCCAGAGAGTGCCCCGGAAATTACCGAGTTTAGAATATCGTCTTTCTGCCTGATTGCTTTGGATGCCCTATAAAAACCGCAGTAAAACATTGCTGGTACGAGTTAAGACAAAATTTAGTTTTTTTAAGCCACTTACTGATTACTGACAAGGGATTTGCAAACTTTGCACTACTTTTTGTGCATTCGTTTAGAATGCAGTTCACTCTAAGCCTTGGGGTAGGAACCGGTTTCTTCATTGCGTTAATGAAACCATATGCGGATCCAAATAAAAACCCTATCCAAATTCAAAAGCTGACTGAGAATAGTGAGAAGTCTTGGAAAACGCACCTGTCCCATATGATAGTCCTACGCTATAAGTCACCTTTTCACCCCAAAGCCTTTCGTAGGAGCTCAGGTAGAAATCTTGCTTTCTTTTGAATCTTGAGGTCTCAAAATTGAATTTATCAAGCTTTAAGTTGTCATTAAGAAATAAGTTTTTTGGTAGATCAGAGGTTTTTCCTTCAGTAGGTTCTGACATGGTATTCTTGTGTGATTTTCGAATTCAAACCCGAGTATTTTAAAAAAGGGCGGGAAAATATGGCCGAGTATGGAGTATAAATAGAAAATCATATGAATATGGCAGAATACTCTCCCTACTGTGAGTTATGTTTCAATTGATTGTAGTGGCAAATAAAGATATCTCGCAAGTAGATGGATCCATCCCAAAATTGGGCCACTGGTTCCGTGTGAAAGTGGACAGGCTAGTCACTTCTCGGCACTGAAAAAATTAGATCCTCAAATGCAAGCATGAAAAAGTCTAGAGATCTAAAGTACCTTTTTCGAGTCGGAACGGAAATCCAGTCTAAAGTCGAACAGAAAACCTCATGGGTAAACAAGAAATAAATAGGCTTCAGATTGATAAGTTTAAGTCGAAGATCATCCCTAATATCTATGAAAATCTATTCCTCAAATTCATGCCTTCATTTCAGCAGTCAATAAATTGGTCGCCTGGTTAGATTCGGATACAACCTTCGTGCCTCTTTCCTCCGCAGCATCGGCACCAGCATGACTCTCCATGAGACGCGAAACATCAAAAGATGGCTTCGATAATACCTTGACCTTGCGAATAAATACATGTTGTAGTGGGAAAATATGTCTACATGCCTTTTCAATCTCCTTTCCGATTGATTCAGGAATGAACTTCTTCACCAAATCGCGTAAAGTTGTACCTTCTGCTTCCGCCGTAATAATTTCAACCATCTTCCTTCTTATTTGTCTAATTTGGGATGTTTGTGCATAACAGGTGGATTTTACCTGGTCAGCCATTCTTCTTGTAAATGCGATGCAAAATAATCTCAAAACGTAGCCATCAGATGTTTTTACGTTACAATGTGCTTCAATGAGAGTTTGATACTTTCTAATTAAAGAGCAGAGCTTGTCTCTTGTCATGTCCATACCATAAAATTCAGTTAAGCAAGTTCTACCCTGGATATCTTCACATTGTAACTTGATCTTTCTGAAGGCCTGGTCTTCATCATTGTTCAAATCCGCTAGGCTTACTTCATATACTCTGTGTCTAAGGGAGTCAACTGCCAACTTTGTACCTTGATTCTTAGAAGCAATAGTGGTACCGAAGTTTCGTACCTTAAATGTGCTCGGAGCACGCAGATCATAAAACTCCTTACGAGACAAAGGGTCAACAACCTTCTTACGCCCTCCTTTCTTACCCTTAGAAATTCGCTTGTTTTTACCGATCGCCATATTTGCCTTAAATCAAATTTCAGTATAAAGAAAGCAGCAACTCTAGATTCTTGCTTATTTTTTATTTTTTGCGCTTTGAGACGCCGTACCTTGACCCTTTGCATATTCGTCCCTGTCAGTTCCGTGAGACATAGACAAGGCGCCAAACGATTGTCTCAGCCCGAAGCTTAAATGTGGGGATAAAAGTTACATTAAAAGTATTATCCTGGTATATGGGGTGAATTATAAATCCGATGTAATTTATTAGTTAAACAGATTAGGATACAATCTTATGTATAAAAACCTATTACTATCTTTTATTTTGCATATATTATTTAAGATTATTTACTTGAGCGATTGAGACCAATTCTCAATCATTCTATTATATTGACTTCGGTCTCTATGATTCCTAAGTATCCGTACTCTCACGATCAACATCTATCCATGACTCTATCACTTTGAATTGCCAGTCAATCTCCTTTACATGGATCCTATTTTAACCCATTTCCCTGTTTAAATGTAACACAAGGATTCTATTTGCTAATTATTTCTCTGTAGATAGCGCAACACCGGAATTTTTAAATGTGTAGGGATTCCCGCCTCTCACAGTACAAGTAAAGAATATGTGAAGCATTCCAAGCACGAAAGTGCAATATTAAATGCTCAACTGAAAAAAGGAAATGAAATTGTGGCTAATGGATAATCTTCTGTTTCAATAGTCATGCGAAGCTCTTCGAGTAGTTTACAATCGGACAGAAACGTTGAATTTGAAGAGGGATGGGCACATATCCAAAAAAGAGCTATAGAGCCTTTGGAATCGTATTTAATCAGCGAAAATAGACAAAGCAATCCAATCAAGCAGTTATTCACTGCTGGGGAGTATTCAAGCATTTATTCTCTGATCTATGACATGTGTACCCAAAGCCCTAGAAATTGGAGCAAACAGCTCTTTTCGAAGTACTGTGAAACTATTGAAAGGTTTTTGAGGGAAAAGGTCGTGACTAGACTTAAAAAGACCCCTGAACCCGAGCTGCTACTTGAATTTCAACTAGCATGGAGTAATTACTCGATTTATACACACTGGATGGAGCGCTTTTTTGGATATTTGAATAAATACCATCTCAAGATTTCTGGAGAAGGAAGCTTGAAACTAAAAGCAATGTCAATATTCTATGAAACTGTTTTTTTGGAAGTAAAAAATAACCTTTCATATTCCTTCAGCAACTCTCTTCAAAATTACAGACTCGGAAGCAGAGTTATTCGAGAGGAAACATTTAAAGAAACCGTAAACATTTGCCTTGAGATGAGTAAATTAAGTAATATCCAAGATATATATGAAAATGAAATTGAAAACCTTATTCTAAATCGATTGAGTTTGCATTACGAAAGTCTGGCTCCAAATTGGGTCATAAATGACACCTTAACTGAATATTTATTACGTGTTGAACAAATAATCAATGACGAAAAGACACTTTGTGAGCTATGTTTGGCAAACTCAAGTTGGAGAAAGATTGAAAAGTCTTTAAAACACATCTTGGTTGCCAAGGAGATAGAAACGTTACTTTCCAGGTCTGATTCCATGGCCATCATGTTCGCAAATAATGATTTTAACCAGCTCAAATTATTGTACTTTCTGTTCTCAAGCACAACTAGTGGAAGCGAGGCATTATCTGCCCAGTTCAAAAGATATTTGTTGAACTCAGGTAGACTAATAATAAATAGGTTCTCAGAGTTGATAAATTGGAATGGAAGCCCAAGGGTAGAGAGCTATGAGAACTTTAGATATGGAGAAATTATCGTTGAGATACCTTCATCGGTTCAAGAAGTTTTATATGGGTGGCCATGGATTCCAGAAAAGGCTGTAATTACTCCTTTTTTCAAAAATTCTCTGGAACTTTTGTTTATCCAGGTGATGATTTCACTTTATGATCATTCACTTTTCTTGTTGGAGAACTGTTTCAACCGCGATACTTTAGTTCAAAGGGCGATTAAAGAATCCCTTGAAGTCATTGTCAACCAAGATGTAGGCTCTAAAAACCAGGCAACGCTTTTTTGCGGCTACTGTGATTTCCTAATCAGAAAAGACTGTTGGACTGATCAAAAAATGCCTATATTCGAACAGGAGGATAAATTTAAAAGCCTTGCAACTAAAATAGTGGATATGCTTTCTTACATTCGTTATCAAGACTACTTTCTTCAGATTTATAAATTCAAACTGGCAAACAGACTTCTTAGATACCACTCGTCGCTTTTAGAAAGCGAGCAGCTGATCATTTCTCAACTAAAGAATAAGTGTGGGGCAAGCTTCACCTCTAAGTTAGAGGGGATGATTGCAGATATCCAGGCTAGTATGACAATAAATTCCAGATTTAAAGAGTACCTGAATCTAGTAATAAGTGGAGAGGCCGAAAACATTGAGTTTAGGCCGGAAAACTACCAAGAAACTGAAATCTGTTCCCCTATTACAAAGAGTAAGCTTTCGACAATGGTTGAATTCTCGGTTAATGTCATCACCTGTTCCAATTGGCCAACTCTTACACTCTCGAACCTATGTTTACCCGCATCCCTCCAATCTTATATTGATGAATTTGAGACATTTTATTCTTTGGAAACCTCACACAGAAAACTTTCCTGGGTACACTGGTACGGACAATGTGTTCTAGACTTTAAGTATCCAGGGTCAAATGGATCTTTTAGATGCACGGAAATTTATTGTAATACATACCAAGCTTGCATTCTTCTCCTTTTTAACAATCTTGATCGATTTTCTTTGCATGAGTTAGAGGATTTACTAAAGACAGACAAACCAACCTTACTCGAGCATATTAAACCACTTTATATTGATTCAAGTATTTTGAAAGTAACAAATGGCTCCCAATGTACAACTGGAAACCTAGTTTTTGAACTTAATGACAAATTTATTCAAGACAACTGTACTACCTCCATATTAATAGCATCTCCGAACCAGGCTGAAACCACACTAGAAAATAATATTGACGATGATAGAAGTTACGCAATAGAGGCTGCTATTGTCAAAGTAATGAAAGTAAGAGGAGAAATGACACAAAATGAGATTATTTCTCATGTTTCGTCTCAGTTTGGCGATTACAAACCTGCATCTGGACTCATTATCGATAAAATAAGCAACTTAGTCGAAAGAGAATACCTTTCAAGTCACCAACAAGAGCCTGACAAATTCTTGTATCTAATATAGCTTTTTTAGATCTGTTCACCTACTTCTTAAAGTAGATCCAACGGCAGTTTGAATAGACATAGAGAACAGTTCCGCACTGCATGAGACAAAATAAATCCGAGGCGTTACAAAGTTAGTTTTTATATTTTCATACTTAATTATACCTACTTTAGTCATAAGTGTCTAATCTATATAAATTCCCCTATCAAAACCCTGCCGTCCGCTCCGGCAGAGGCGATGATAGGGAGGTTGGGATGGAAGCAAATATCTGTAGTTGCTCCTCGGTGACCTGGAAGTTTGTTAATTAATTTCCTGTGCTTCACCGACCAAATATATACGACGGAATCTGAGGAAGCTGCTGCAAGGAGATCTCCATCGCAATTCCAGCGCGCTCTGTGTAGATAAAGCTCGAAGTTATGTGTTGCACCGATGAGAGTTCCTATTTTTCTATCAATTAAGTCAGAATGAGGTCTTATATCCCAAATCACCACTTGATTATCCGCGGAATTTGAGACTAAAGACGAACTATCTGGAGATACATCCAAGCCAGTAATCGTTTCGCCCAGTTTTACAAAGACTTCAGCACTAGAGAGTCTCATGTCGATCAAATAAACACAGTTATCTATTCCTCCTGCAAATATTCGGCCCCACTCTCCTTCACAGGAAACTGATGTGATTGGATACTTATTTTCATATTTGTAAATACAGGCTTTTTTTGAATTAATTCTTGTATCCCAGACGCAGACAAGTCCATCGTCTGATCCAGAAACAATCAAGGTATTGTTACATTTGCAAGAGTTAACAATCTTCGTATGCCCTTTAAACTTCGAAATACACTTAAAAGTGTACAGATCCCAGTAACGAACAGTCTTATCTGCAGAGCATGAAGAAAACTGGCACTCATGTTGTCTATTCAATGAAATCTCCAATACTGCCTTCTTGTGGCCTTCTATTGAAAACCCTTTTTCACTTTTCTCAAAATCCCTGAAAAACAAAATTCTCGGATCATTCCCACAAGCAATAACGGAATTCCCATCATTTGTAAAGAGCGTGCTCAGGCATTCTCCTTCTATCCCTGTAAGTTCGTACGCCTTCAAGCAAGTGTCTGTACCATTTCCAAAGTGATCCATTAATTATCAGTGCTCAATTTGGATAACTGTTCTAGTCTCCGGAAGCCAAAGCTCCGTCCGGCCCCTACTATTCCAATGCCTATTTACCGCTTTCTCTTCGTTTAAATCACTTTTCTAGTTGCCTCGATCTCAGCGCCAAATGACAAATTAAATGGACGAGTATCGAACCGCCCAAAGTAATTAATAATTAAGGCTCCCCCAAGGGTAGTTATTTGAAAGATGGCGTTAAGGGTTGCGTACGAAAATTCCTCGGAAATTGGAGTGTTTGCAAACCTAACAAATAGGTATTGCCTGCTGGCTCATGGGTCTTCAGCAGCCTTTACATCTGTTTTTGAGGCGGAGCTAATGGACCATATTCCGATAATTAATGCACTTATTGGAGGCACAAGACTAGTAGGTAGGTGTACAGTAGGTAACAAAAATGGTCTTTTAGTCTCGAATATGGCAACCGACCAGGAGTTGCAACACTTGAGGAACAGCTTACCCGACAATGTGAAAATACAAAGGATTGAAGAACGACTGAGCGCGTTAGGAAACTGCATAGCTTGCAATGATTACGTTGCCCTTATACATACGGATATGGACAAGGAGTCGGAGGAAATTATCCAGGATGTTCTTGGAGTTGAGGTGTTTAGAACCACAATTGCTGGGCACGTTTTGGTGGGAAGTTATGCGAAATTCACTAACCAAGGTGGAATTGTCCATACTATGGCGTCTGAAGATGAAATGAATGAATTATCGGCATTGCTCCAAGTACCAATCACTTCCGGAACAGTTAACAGAGGTAGCGATGTGGTTAGTGCGGGCAGTGTGGTGAATGACTGGGCAGGTTTCGTTGGAATGGAAACTACTGCTGCCGAAATGGCAGTAATAGAGAGAATTTTCAAACTTGGAACTTATAGTAACGTAAATAACCCAGAAGAAATGCGTGAGAAAGATGTGAAACTTAAGTCTTCGATAATAGATACACTAGCATAATCTCTAGTAGACTCTTATACCCTTGTCTTTTTCCCCCATCTTCCCCTTTTCTCCTTTAATTCCATTTTTTGAAGTACCCAGAATCGTACATATTACGAGTAATGCGAGGAGAATCCAAGCGCAGAAAAAAGCATTTAAGAACTCGTGAAACCAAGGATGCATTCTTGGGGGCGGCACAAAATACTGGCAGAAAAGCATGCCCAATATCAAGGTTGAAATAGCACTAACTGAGAAGGAATAAAACCTTTCAAAACCGCCATCCGTTTTTTCCAGTACATCTGATAATGTATAGTACGATAACAAGGCCGAAAACAACCCGAAGATCATGAGGTATTGCACGGTTTTGTCCAAAATTGAAAGTGTAACTAGGGAAAATGTTGAAATGATTATGAAATGAATTGATATCCAAGGAAAAGTGTCCATTAGGAGTAATGCAGGAGTAAGAGGCAGGATTATGCTTTTTTCATGTACTTGCCAGGAAAATAGAAAGAATGAAAGGGAAGAAGCTAGCAAGGCGAGTTCGAAATTTTTCTTACTTGGATTCTTTAGAAAGTTCAAGCAAGAAGGAAGGAACCCAAGTAAAGTGGCTGTAGTACATATTTGGAGTGCGGAACCTAAATTATATTCACTTAACATTGCCCATTTCTTGAGGTTAAATATGAAAACATTGGCGAACCAAAAAGATGCCACATGATTTTCCCATGCCCCTCTCCAAATAGGAATCACTCTTTTGATAATTGGAATCAAGAATTTCAATTTACAAACAACTAAAATGTGATCCAGCTTTCTAGTTGGTAAAATACTTGCATATGAATCCGGGTTTATTGCATAATCCAGAATAAAGGGAAAAAGTATTAATGTTATCGTCAGCAAGGCGGAAATTCCAAAGCAAATCAACTTTTTAATCTTATTGATTGTTCCGTGTGTACGCATAATTATTGAAATATAAGCAAAACCAAAGGCAGGTAGGTAATAAAGCATAGTTTGTTTGAAGAATATAGCGCTCAGCAAAGTAATAATAGAAAAAATATGATAGCCCTGATAAAGTAAATTAATAGACCAAACCACCAAGCCAATTGGTATACAATTATACTGAAAATGGGAGTGGTCAACAAATATAAAAGGTGCAGAAACAAGAATAATAAGTAGGTACTTGACTGAATTATTTTTATCGTCCAAAGGATTGGAAACATACCAATAATAAATAAATGCCGTGAAAAAAATTACCACATCTGAAATTATTACTGTCCCCCTCATAAACCATTTGAGAGTTTTATTTTCCATTCCTCTTGAAGTTTCCAGAGCAAAAAACCCGTGAAATCCCAACAATTTTCCAAAGTATCCGCACAACATACTATGGTATGCAGTAAGTGGAGGATAATCCAGGGGCCAGTATCTCAAATTATTATACTTATTATCAATATACCATTTACTCAGTGGTAAATTGGAAGTCACTTCGATCCAATGGCGCTGTGCCTCGAAGTCGCCAAACTTTGGTGGATCTGACTGTCCGGAGTATTCAGAAACTCCCATTAACAGTCTTAAAAGGATTCCTATTAATACCACCAGAGTCACCTTTAACATTATGAAAACCTAAATAAAAAGCCACGATTCAGTAAATGCTGATGATTCCATTACCCAAAGGTAAAAAGTAAAATCAGGTTTTAAACAACTTTTCAATCCTGGACATTTTTTTGGCTCAATTCCCCCTTAATTCACCGCCATATTTTTTTTTTTTTCTATATTACATGCAAAGGTGTGGGAACCTCAAAAAACTAAGTTAACCCAAAAGTAAATGTAGTTAGCTAATGTTAACTCTGCATAGTTTGTAGATTACTCATCCTCGATTGATATGGCTCGTACTAGTTTGTATTTATTTTTTAAATGGCGGATAAATGAATTCATCAACCAATTAATAGTTCCGCGTTATGTCTAAAAACCCCCAAAAAATGCATTATTTTGTGAAATATTTACGAGATTTAATCGTCGGCTTATTTAAACCTTGTGATTAATTATCTTGAGGATATGCCTCTTACACAGAAATTGACTGGAAGGCGTGAGTTTATATACATATAGCAGGTAACTGGATGATATCAAAGGTTTAAAATGGTTACAGGTGATTTTAAGATTTACAAATCTACAAATGAAAAATGCCTCCAAATGAGAGCAAATAGTGAAGAGTGTGTACACAAAAACTCAACATCTATCAATAATGATTTAGAGAAGGGTATATTTGGAAACGAATTGGAAAATGAAATCAACAAGGCTCGAGACGGCCTTGCACCTACTGGAAAGGTGGATAAAAAGAACAAAAGTAAATGGTTCCGGAAAATTAGGTTATCCAACACCGAAAATGTGTTTTTAACATTATATACGATTGTTGGGTACTTTTTCACATCAATTGCAATAATTTACTATAATCACTGGCTATTCGATAAGGTTGCTCCTTTTCCCGTATTTGCAACTTGGATTCAACAAATTGTTGGCATGTGCTGTTTTGGAATTGCCTCATTATCTAGGAAAACTCCGAATATATCAAAAATGGGTAATGGGCAATCTAGAAGATCCTCCGGAAATAATGTGAATGGAAGATCTGAAAATGAGGGTACACGAGGAAATGTCACAAGTACAAATTATACATCCAATGAAAACATCTCTGCGAAGGAAATGGAAACAGGGTCCGATAGAAGCGTTCCAATAGAAATTGCATTTCAAAGTGCCAATTTCCAGGATGGAAATTCGGAGCAAGTGGAAGGGGTTCCGAACCAACCCCAAAATGATATTAATACAAAAAAAATGTCATTTCTCTACTCCAATTCCCAGGTAAGGAAGCTAATAAGGATCCTTCCTATGTCAATTTGTTTTGTTGGGCTTGTTGCATTCGGTAATATTTGTCTTAAATATGTTCAAGTTTCAACTTACCAGCTTGCAAGATCAGGGTCTCTAATCTTCACCGTTATCGTTTCTTATTTAATGCTTGGACAGAAACAGACATGGCAATCGATTCTTGCATGTGTAGTTGTTTGTGCAGGGTTCCTAATTGGTTCTTTAGATAGATCCAGTCTCTCGACAATGGGTATTATTACCGGACTTGCATCATCATTTTGTCAGGTATTTTATAATGTATTTATGAAAAAATGTATGAATCATTTCGACGGTGACGCGGTACAATTAATGAAATACAATCAATTTATCTCAACTTTGCTGTTAATACCTTGTATCTTCCTTGCTCAAGAACTGAATTTGGTGCTCAACTCCGCAGTTTTTGATATAAACCAGTCTGAATTTTTCAGAATTTGGGTTTTGTTAATAGTATGTGGTCTACTTTCAATGTTACTTAATTATTTTACGTTTTTAGTCGTTGGTTATACTTCACCAGTTACATTTAACGTCCTTGGAATGTTTAAGAGTTGTGCTCAAACTGCAGGTGGCTTTATAATATTCCACGATCATGCAAGTGTTCACTCAGTGACAGGAATCTGTTTGACACTTGCCGGTTCAGTTTGGTATGGTTTTGCAAAGTCCCTGAATTGTAAATCTAAAAATAGGTCCGTCCCCCAGTCGGAAACCAACTCACAACAAAGCATCATTCTCGGCAAAAATGAATTTGAACATAATGGATCTATTCTTGCGAAAGAATTAAAGGAAGTGGAAGAACTTGGATATAGTGCATACATAAATAATTACAACAAAACAGCCAATATCCCGAATTCGGAATTATCAATGGGCTCCATTAATTCTTGTTTAGGGGTTGAAATGCCTTCATTAATTTCGACAGAAAAGGGATGTGAATGCAATTCAAATCAGAAGATGGTACATGAAAATCAAGTTTACAAAGACAGTAGTTCTGATTGCAAGATTATTGAGTCTCCATCTTTAACTAGTTGCATTTCAGATGAAAAGAATGAAGACAGAATTGAAGGTAGTATAAAGTTTTCCAGAAACTCAGAACAAAAAGAATTGGAGAGGTTATTTGAGAAATTTACGAATATTTCGATTGAAGGTTCTACGGAGCTTAGGTCAAGTGTTTCGAAGATTTCTGTTTCATTACCTGCCAGTGTATATGCTTCCCCTGCCCCCGAAAGCAGACAAATCTCAATTGGAATTGTGCCTAATGGAGTGAACGAAACTTCTAATGAAAACATTTCCTTGGATGTAAGTATACTAGTTGAATCTGAAAGGGAGGTTGCATGTCTCAATGAAGACCGTGAATCCATGGAGCAAAACTACGAGGAGAGCGATGAAGAGAAATCGACAATTATAGCAACAATCTATTAAATCACAAATTTGAGATTTAAACTTAACTATTGTTGCTGAGCTCGCCTTAGTTTTGCGAATTTAAAAAAGCATAATTCTTTGAGTAGTGAAGGCATTAAGATTTGACTACTCCAATAACCGCCAAACGAGAACCAAAGGCTCTCAAATCGGTCGGTAGTTACTACTTTAATCTGAAATCCACGAGTTATATATTTGTAGATTAGCTTTTTTGTAATAAATATCACTTTACATGTGAAATTGTTTAATTGACAAATTAAAGATGTTGTCGCCGCCTTGAAATCAAGATAATGCCTTATGTTAGTTTTTTTTTTAGCGGCAAAATGCCACACAAGATTTAATGAATGACAGGCAGATTATTAAAAGTAAATTAGTAAACTAAAGAAAGATAGCCAGAGTTGATTGATTACGAGAGAGTACAGAACTACTTTTGTCTGGAGCAGGGATGGGACAAGTGCCTTTGATCGCGGCTAAAAGTACATTCTTTGTATACTCTGGCCTACGTTCGATAGTTGTTGGAAACAAGGAGAAGATTGTTCCGCAGAGACCACCAGATCTTGATATAATTACTTCCGGAGAGAGAGAACGCGTTTATGATGACTGGAGGTGGCTGGCCTTAAAATCTGAAAAGCGTCTGAATAGCATGAAAGGGGTGAAGTCCTCATCTGAGCAACTTAAACAAAAGTTGGGCAGTATATTTGATATAAACCAATTTTCCTGTTTTGTTCCAAGAACAGTTTTAGAAGCAATTGCTGATAAAAGAATTGGCTATGCTGATGACTTTGATGTAATTATTGAGAGCTTCAAAGGTGCAGTAATGTTCTGTGATGCGTCTGGGTTTACTGCGTTGACAGCAGCATTAGATAAACAGCTAAATGGTGCAGAAAGACTCGGAGAATGTATCAATAATTTCTTCACTCCGCTTATACAGATTATTCACTATTGGGGAGGCGATATCATTAAATTTAGTGGCGATGCGATTTGCGTCGTTTGGCCTGTAGATGATGAAACTGCCAATTTGAATAATAGCTGTGGAATAAATTTTCCGCCGGCAGAGTCCAACTTTGTTTCTCAAGCTCATCCTTCAACAGCTTTCCAACAAGCTAATTCTTCAGAAAATGCGGAGTTTAAGCCGATAACTAAAGTAAACTCTCAGGAGACTAGCCCTACTTCATCCGAAAAAGGATGGAACAAAGAAGAAAGAGTGGAATCCGAGGAGTCTCCCTCTCAGCAAAATCCCAATACTGGTGATACTTACTCTGTGGACATGTTTCATGCATGTAGGCTTGCATCTGAGTGTTGTATGGATATCCACAGGACTTTACACAATTTTCCAACTCCAATTCCTGGGAGGAATTTGACCTTGCACATTGGCGTTGGCTATGGGAGAGTTACTATTTTGCAAGTTGGAGGTGTTATGGATAGATGGGAATATGTCGTAGGAGGACCCCCTTTTGAGGAAATAGCCATTGCAGAACCCTTGGCAAAGAGTGGGGAAACGGTTATTTCGCCATCGGTATATTCAATACTTGGGAAATATGTTGATGTTGAGTCCTGTGAAGGTAATCCTGACTTTAAAAAACTAATTCGTCTGATCCTACCAAGACCTCCTCCTCCTCCTCCACTTGCATCAATTCACATTGATGACGAAGATGTTGATTTGCTGAGAAGGTATATCCCTCCGCCGGTATATAGATGCCTTTCAAGTGGCTACAATGTCTTCCTCAACGAAGTTAGACGTCTTACCTGCATTTTCATTTCCGTAAAGGGGCTTGACATATCCACACACTATGGATCCAGAACAGCGCATCAACTAATGCAATTAGTTCAAAAGGCAGCATATACTATGGAAGGAAGTGTAAATAAATTTCTTGTGGATGACAAAGGCGTGTTATTGCTAGTAATCTTTGGACTCCCCCCAGTTTATCACTTGGATGACCCATTAAGAGCTGTATTTGCAGGTCTGAGAATCTTGGATAGCATTCGGTTTATGGGTCTTAGTTCTAGCATTGGAATTGGCACTGGAAGGGTGTGGATTGGAACTGTTGGTTGTGAAATTCGCAAAGAATATACTGCTTTGGGGGACGCCGTTAACTTGTCCGCAAGGTTGATGGCGAGAGCAGGAGAAAACGAAATTTTGTGTGACCTAAAAACCTACGAAGCATGCAATCACGCAATGCAATTTGTACAGAGAGAATCATTTTATCCTAAGGGGAAAGATGTGGCCATAGATACGTTTTCACCAACTGGGATTTTAACTAAAAGCCGACTAAAAGGTGGTGATGGAAAGATGGAAATAGGTAATTTAGAGCCCATCTCTGTCGAAAAAGATCGTTCAAACAGCCAAAATGAAGTTTTAGTAGGCAGTTCTCAAGAGATTGGAGAGAATTGTGAATCGAATATAGATTGCAACCAATATCTTCAGAGTATAAGAACTTGGCGTGATTGGAGGCCTATGAAGAGACTAAAAAAATTCTTCAAACCTAGATACCATTTTGAGCTTCCCAATATTAACGATCCAAAATTCAGAGTCATCCCAGATTATCTTATGGAAAATATTCCGGATAACCGGTTTTTAGGGCCATTGATGCCCTGGGAATATTACGAACCCTGGGACCCCATACTGCGTCCAACACTGGATCTTGGAGGTGTTATGGTAATATATGGTAAGGAAAATTGTGGAATTAATGAAATCATTCAAAATATCATTGAGCTCGGAGAAAAACTAGAAAGAAAAGTATTTTTGTGCAGCAATATGCCAGATACACCGTTTATCAATATTGGAAATGTTCCACTCCTACCTTGGAAATCTCTATGTACAGATATTGTTGAATCATGGCGTCTGACTAAATCCAGAGAAAAAAAGGGTTTTTCAAATATTGATAGAGACAATTCAATTTATGGATTGGCTAAAGAGTTAACGCATCCCTCTTTTCATTGGAGCCTACATAAGTTGAAGCATGTATTGCAGGGTTTAGTTCTACCATCTGAGCTTTCGGAAAACAAGGCATTTTTTAAAATGGGTAAGTACAAGAGCAAGGATACTGGGAAAGTGAAAGATATTCTCCGAGATCCATTTTTATTCGTTAAAAACCTAAATGGACACTCCGAATCACTAAATGCCGCAAAAATTAAAAATTCTGAAAATACGGAGAGTTATAATAAAGAAACCACGAATGCAGACGCTGATGTGACAAGCTCCGAAGATGATTTCTCCGAAGAAGATGACGAGAAAGGACTGGGGCCGATAATTACTTCATTAGTTAATGGTTTTTCAATGTATGAGAACAGTATTATTTGTCTGCATGTTAAAAGTGGAACTTGTTTCTATGCAGGGATGGAGCAAGAAAGCTGGAAAATCGCAAAAATGATTGCAAGAATAGCAATGATTAGGAGAAAGAGAAAAATTGAGAACGACTTCAAGGAACTCAAAAGATGGCGGAGGAAACATTCAAGAATCTGCCTTTTTTGTAAGGGATTTAAAAGACCTATTCAACACATTTCAAAGGATACGTTGTATCTTTACAAAACAACTAAATGCACTCCTCCAATATTCAAGTCATCTCCCCCCTTGTTATTTGTACTAATATGTAGCAGTAGTACTGACTCCATTGAAGAACAAAAAGATATCATTCAGTGGGCACACGAATGCGGAGCTTTTATTGAAGTTCCGAAGCTTTCAATAAACGAAACTTCCAAGTTCATAGCCCATCAATTATCTGTAAACACTCAGGTACCTTTTCAATTGGTCGAATATGTCCATAGGGCCTCAGGAGGGATCCCGGAGCATATCAAACGGACCCTATTGCAACTTATTTCTCATAAAGCGATTTCAGTTTGCACCCAAGAAAACATACAAACAGAAGATTCTGAAAAAAGAGATTCATTGAATATGGATGTCGAGAAGACAACATCGAACCAGGATGTCCTTTCGAACGTGAATAATAGCAGGAATGGAAGTTTATGTTCGAATGGTGCTTCTGTTATTGATTCAATCGTCGGAAATAATCTTGAAGTCGACATAACTTCTAATTCCGTGTTTTGTCGGAATATTAAAAATATCCCTGGTGAATTGGGATTTGTCTCCTCCTTTTACTCCTCAACCGAAAACACTTCTTCTTCCTCATCTTCGTCTTCAAGTGATGACTCCAAAGAGTGGTCTGACAACTCAACCAAAAAGAAGAGGATTAGGGTTCCAAGGTTCAGGACTCCGGGACCGCGTGAACTTCTTGGGAGTGACGGAATCCCAATAGTTGGAAACAGACAGAATTACAAATCTCAAAGTGGTGATAAGCCATATTCAAAACGGAGCCATTCACCAACTAGAACCGAAAAGGCTGCCTTACATATGAAAAACTTCGAGGAAAACAGAAGATTCATAAGAGTGGCAGGACAACTGAGGAAAATACCGTTTGCTCCGGAGATTGTTGCAGATTCTATGTCAAAACTGGAACTCTTAGAGCCTGATGAACAGATGACTGCTAAGATAGCAAGTGCTTTTACATTCCCCTTTACGGCATCGGAATTACATGAAGTCTACCCACAGAAGAAATCCCCGCAAGAATTCCTAAAGATGATAGAATCTATGGTTAATAAAGATGTTTTTGAAGTATGCGACACTATTAACTTTGGGTTTGACAGATCGAGAAGAGGTTCAATAAATAGTGATCACACCTCTAAACAGATGAACTATTATGAAAATGAAAATGATAAGAGCCTCACTGTATTTGATGATGACATTTACAAAGAAATCTCTGGTCCGCCTTCGACAATGAAGGAATATTCAGATTACTTAACAAACTTTAATATTTCCGAATTCCAAAAGCCAAGAAGAGATTCTACTGATACATTAGAGCCTATTTCAAGCGAAATTTCGGATGTTAAGAGAGAAAAGAGCGAACTAATAAATAGTGAACATTCTGTGAATATTAATATAATTCTTACCGAAGACAATCAGTCAATATCTGATGAACAAGAATTTTCAAGGCCTCAGAATACTGAGATATTGCCCTATTATATTGAGTACTACCGCTTTCAGAGTGTTGCCTTCCAGAGAGTTGTATCTGAATCTCTCTTATCGGACGAAAGAAAAAGGCTTGCAAGAATCTCCAGGAAGACTCTTTCCAGACGGTTATCCAAACTTAGTCCTTCGGTAAGAAGTGCATCGCCTCCTCTTCCTTCTTCTCCTACTGACTCATCAAGCAATAGATACATTGATGCGACGGAAATCAATAAATCGTCCAGATATCTCTCGGCAATACCCAGTAGTAGTAATATTTTATCTAATTTGGATGTACTGCCTGAGGATGAGAAACATTACAATTAAAATTGGCAACTTCATTGATTTATAGCCAAATTCTAAGTGAGATTGTCTTAAGATTAAATTATTAATTTAGTTCCGTTAGCCATTGGTTGTAAACCCACACGTACCCAATAATATAGGCCTTTCCCACAAGATGGAAAAAGGTGAATTGGTTAACTCGCCGAAAATTTGCATTAATAAGAACCCAAATATTTGATACAACTATTTAACTAGCTTGACAACCCTTTAATGAACTATCTCTAATTCTATAATTAGCTTCAGTAACCTAAAATAGCTTTGTAATGATAACTTTTTTCCAATAGAAAGATGTTACGACAAGAACATAAAATTAAAGTCAATCAAATCCCACTCGTTTCAAGAAGAATTAGACCCTACGTCGCTGCAACTTTTACTTTATTCAGCCCGAAAGGCATTGTTTTAAGTATTATTTGATGTGCATGGGCATTCTACCTAACATATCCGATGTCTCAATATCTTATCTAATTTAATAATGAGTGTTCGCAGTTCTGGTATTCTTCCCATGGTGCTTCTCATGAATCTTATTCTCGCATCTACCGTGATTGAAGTGATATCCATCTGGGCAAGAAAGCGAGATCTTTGTGTGCTCAGTTTTGGCGCACTGAGAGCCATCTGGTGTAAGCACCATTCCATGTGGGCATACTGGTAATGCAGGAGTTGCTGCAAGAGACACGCACTTCCCGTGTCCATCACTTGTTCCAGATGGGCACATATAGCTGGTTTTCGCGACAATCTCCTGAATGCATTGCCCATTTTCGAGATTAAATCCATGTGGGCATTTTAACGAGTAAGGCTTTCCTGTAGTGGCCGTGCAAAGGCCGCTTGGTGGGACTTCACTCCCATCAGGGCAAAATCCGATCATTGGGGCAGTTTCAAAAGTTATGCACCTGTTATTCTTCAAAACACCGCTTGGGCAGTTTTTCGAGGGTGTTTCAGAGATCACATTCACACACACATTCCCTTGTCTTGAAAATCCAGCAGGGCATTCGACAGAAGCAGGCTTCATCTTTTCAGAAATGCATTCTCCATTTCCACTCTCGATATATCCGTGGGGGCACTGTACCATTGGCTGATCAGTTATTATATTGAAGCACTTGTTGTGATGACCATGTGGGGTAGATCCCGGCGGACAAGATACCTCCGGTTCCACATTCGAAATACTAACGCATTGCCCAGATTCGAGTTTAAATCCTTGGGGGCATTCTTGTATAATTGGCCTTTCCTCCATTCGGATGCATCTTGAGCCATTTGAATCTAGCTCAAAGCCTGCCGGGCAAGTTGGAATTATCGGAACATTTGTAACAACAATACATTTGTGACCTCTCGGAATTGAGCCTGCTGGACATTGGGAAAGTGAATCCACCTGAACAAGCCTGTTGCAAACTCCATCCTTAAGCTGGAAACCTTTTTCACACTTCAGATTTGGGTTGGTAATATCCGTAATTATGCAAATATCTCCTCTAAGTTCATACCCATGTCTACAAGTTAGAATGACTTCGACCGTTTCAGTTCTCGTACACTGTACTGTCTTCCCGTGCCTATCTACAGGCTCGAATCCTGGAGGGCAACTTTCCAGTGGATCTGTCGATATATCCCTAACACACTCTTGATGTTTTCTTTGAAATCCTGGTGGGCACCTGTAGTCTGCCGAAAACTCTTTCATTGAAATACACTCTTCACCTGCCAATGCAAATCCGTGTGGACACATTCTTTCAGCTTGTACTGATTGCCTGGTGATACAGCGGCCGTTTATGAGTTCAAATCCAGGGTCACAAACTATTACTGCTGCAGTATATTCTTTCCTCACGCACTGCCCCTCCCTTAGCTCATACTTCTTTGGGCAGTTTACTGAACTTGGAACAAAGATTGTTCTTGTGCATTGCTTACCACTAATAGTGTATCCCTGAGGACATTCAATTATTGGAGCGAGCACATCCGTGTTTGATTCATAATAATTTATATTTGTTGGAATTACGTGGCCATGGCTGTGTCCATGCAAGTGTTGTGGGTGCTGTGCACTAGTCTTAGAAACCGAAAGCAATGCACCGAGTAATACAACAAATGATACTGATGTCTTCATGTTTTATTTTTAATGCTTTGTATTATTTTTTCTTTAACTTTTTCACAGTTTTTTTTTTGATATACTATTTTATCTTGATGAACACAAGTTAAAATATAATTATATCCTGCTATATGCTTTTCAGCCACTTCTCCCATTTGCACTATTTTAAAACTTTATTAGATCTCAAATTATTGTCAAAACTATAATTATTCCTCTTTCTCGTTTCCGAGGATTACAGGGACTCTTAATTTGCATGTGGATTGTGTCGCCTCGTGCCATTGGCGCTGGAGGCGGAAATTTCTGAAAAATGGACAAAATATTTAGCTGCAAATGCGCATGTTCAGGAGTTGAGAGTATGTAATGGAATGACAGGAGCTTCATACCTTATGTTATTTGAGAATATGTATTCTCTTTGGTATTCAATGTAGGTCTCTTCATAGACGAAGTAACGACGATGTACAGAGAAACGGGAAATTTGAGCATCCGTCAAACGAGATAAAAATGAATTGCATTCAGAAACACCGCAAAGCAAGGGAATCTGTTGAAGAGAGAGGAAAGGCGAGTATTATATCGTCGTTAAAAAACAAGCTAAAAATCTCAACTGCCACGCCTAAAAAAAAGGCCAAATCCCGAAGGAATAGCAAATAAAAACGACAAAATGATTTGGATTAACAGTATTAATTCTTGCTTTCATCGCCCTTAGTCGGGAAGTAAGTTAAACCGCATCTTCCACAACTCGTTCTGTTGAAGTGTTGAGCCATGAAGACTCCTGCTCCACAAGTATCTGCTGGGCATTCACGACGCAATTTAACGACTTTATCGCCGTCCACTTTGTAGTATTTGAGTACAGCCAACTTGACCTTTTTCTTCTTATGCTTGATTTTTTTTGGCTTTGTGAAGTTCTTCTTCTTCTTCTTGGCACCTCCCAGCATAGCCCGAGATACAAAGAGCGTGGAGTGTTCGGAAATACCTGCCTGTTCCAGTGTTTCGAAGCTGTCCAAAATTCCAAAACCATAGCTAATGCATTGGGACTCAACCGGAATCCCCGACAACTCACTTATTCTAAGTCCCAATTCCTCCACACTCGTTGAAGGGGTTACCTCCAATGATCTGGTAGTACCAGAACTATCTCTAAAAAAAATCTGCATCTCAAGAATCAGTTCTATAAATCACCAAAAGAAAGTCAAGAATTGCTTCTTTCCTATGGAACAACGGAAACTCGTTTATTGCTTGAGACAAAAAAAAAAATACTAATTTTAGCGCCCGGAGTTTCCTCGCTCTGAATTATTAATTACTGTAATTTCTACCCAGTAGAGCCAGTATAAAACAGACTCTTTTTAATTCAATCTACAAAAGAGACGTATTATAATCAATATAAAAATTAGGTTGAGAATACCCCATGCCGCCATAGGCGGTAATTCTCCCGTTTAATACTTCGATATATTGCCACTAAAAACTTATTACTACATGAGAAAAGCTAGAGTTGGATATACCTGAATCACCTTCGTTACTAGAACACTGCCATCTAAAGGCAATACTTAACCGATTGAATTGGTCGCTGTGCTACTTGGCTTTATATGCGGCGAAAGTACTTTTTACAATCACTCTTGTTCAAATTTATTCTTTCTTTGACGAAGACCTCGTCACCCTCTTCTTATTGGTTGGAGTTTCACTCGGTTTCTCGGTTTGTGCCTTGGAACTACTTCTTGTAGTCCTCCTTGTTGAGATGCCAGAGCTTGTCAATTTAGACCTTGTTTCCTTAGATGTTTCGGCAGTTACTTTCCGACTCGGAGTTCTTGATTTTGCAGAGGACCTTGTTGTTCTTGTTGCAGCATGTTCCTCTTTGTTATCCGCCGCATCGTTTCTTTTTTTCGAAGTTGCGCTCTTGGTCTGCTTTCGAGAGTTCTTTTTCTGAGTTCGTTTGTTCGTATCACCTTTGATATTTATACTTACTAACCATATTAAGAGAAAAATAACCAGAATTATTCCAATCACACTTTTCAATGGTAAGTCTTTCACCTCTGTCATATTTAAGATAAACTACTATTCCCCTAAAACCACAGTGACTTTCGACGGAACACAAAATCTGCGATTTTCCACGCAAAACAAAGTTCCCGACCTATTATCATATATTAATTTTTTTTTATCCTAGTTAGTGATCTATTTCTCCCTTCCACATGTTATCTTCTGCAAATACACAATTATGTGGAATACGCATAAAATAATACCGCCTAAACCTAATTTTTTTTTTGTGCGATTTTCAAATTGGAGTTCATCAAGTACCTATAAATATTGGAGCAAAATACTCGTAATTAATGAAATTCACACTCACATGAACAGTGTTCATATTTTCTTGGCTCCCCTGTTAGAGTTGTGTTATTCTCTGGATTTATTTAGGTTTAGTTTAATTTAATTCGTGGTACTTTCCAAGTACCTGTTATCCGGTTTTTTCCTGATTTGTTAATGCGCCCTCCCTCGATACTCAATAACCTGGCGCCAATTTAAGACTTGACAATAAAAGGTAGCTATTACGACTAGAAGCAGTAACAGGATACGAAAAAAAACCGACTTATTACTTAAGTTAGCTCCGTCAGTGCAAAAAATTAGTTAAATTAACTATTTGTTCTGTCCGGCAAATGAGAGTTCAAATAAGGAAGGGATTAATATTTCAAATACTGATACTTTTAATAGCTTTAACGATTAATAGGGTCTTATGTGACGCAAGAAAGAAATCCTCTTATACTGAAATTGATCAATCGGACTTTAAATATTTGACTCGCTCTGGCATTGAAGATGTCAAGCGTCCCATCGATATCCTTCTCCACTTCAGCAGAACCAAAACTCCCAAATATACAATTTTATTATTTAATGTATTTGCAGGGATCAAAGTTGTTTCTAAAGTTAGCACCAGTATGTATGTACATCTGATGCGTCACTTGGACCACTATGATAGAAGTTTTAGTGACAATGCGCAATTCATCGTGCCAAACATTTACCCAAATGTAAATGTAATAAAGTCTATTTTAGGTTCAAAAGGGGTTTCTGCACTTCAATCTGGTACCATTCCAGAAGAACCTTATATTGAACTGATAGTTGCTGTAATTGCGCTTGTAAACAGTTTGGTTAGAAAGGGGATTATTCCTTCATACCAACATACTGCCTTTTATGGGAATTGTGTTGGTGGATTGATTGGTTCCGCAGCATCTGTGGCATTAAAAGAGCCTATTTCTGTAGTAGTTCTTAATGGCTCCTCGATGTTCATGACGGAAGTTGTGAGAAAAAGATTGGCCAAGAAGAAGTCCTTAGTTGGTCTTAAGTTCCTAATCATTCATTCACACGAAGATCAACTGATCCCATTTCTACATGCAGAGAACACCCATAACACGCTCTCCAGTTGGGGTGTTGACTCTAAATTGCTTGTTGTTGAACGTCTTGGCCATGTCAATACTATGATTAAGCATAAATACACGGGTTTTAGATTCATTGCCTCAACTATGCTTTCGAGACCCGAAATCTATAGACCACAGGATACAGATGACGCTGAATTAATTAATAGAACTAAGAAGAAGATAAACCCGGAAGACATTGAACCTATAGTTCCGCCCAGAGATGGCGTTAACGGTACTTTTAGTGAAGATCCTTCCGTTAATGCTACAACGGAAATCCAAATTACAACTATGCCCACTGCAACATATATCTTGCAGTCTAACGGTTAATCTGGGATAATATTACTAGAATATAATTCATAGTTTACCTTATATCTCCAAATAATCATATTTTAGCTTAGGTTTTGCCCTTTAAGATGATTAATCTGCATATTTTTCGTTCTCATAGCATGTTACTTTCGGCGCGGGTGAAATTGGTGCACTACTATAGTTCCGCAGACGTAATACCCCAAATGTACGGGTATAAAATTTGAAAAAGAAAAAAGCAATGATAATTCAAAATTATTTAAAATTAGGTATTCCTCACAGTTTTAGGAGCCTATCAAGGATTGCCTTTGTATCGAATTTGAGTCCTGCACTATCCGAAAAGAAGCGACCAATGTATTTCGACTACCAAGCTACAACTCCAATTGATCCAAGGGTTCTGGACAAAATGATGCCTTTTTTCACTGAAAAATTTGGGAATTCCCACTCTAGAACTCATGGATATGGTTGGGAGGCGGAAGAAGCTGTTGAAGAAGCCAGAGCCAACATTGCAAACCTAATTAAATGCCAACCTAAGGAAATAATTTTTACCTCAGGAGCAACTGAATCAAATAATACGATAATTAGAGGGGTTTGCGATATATATGGTGATATCAGTAATAAAAAAAACCACATTATTACAACCCAAATAGAGCACAAGTGTGTTTTATCGACATTAAGAGAACTTGAACTGAAGGGATTCAGAATAACGTACTTAAATGTTAATAAAAAAGGCCTCATATCGCTTGAAGACCTCGAAAAATCCATCATTCCTGGAGAGACGATATTAGTTTCGATTATGCATGTTAATAATGAAATTGGTGTGGTTCAGCCGATGAATCTTATTGGAGAGCTTTGTAGAAAACACAAAGTCTTATTTCATAGTGACGTGGCGCAGGGCCTTGGCAAGATAAATATAGATGTTAATAAGTGGAATGCCGATTTTCTTTCTCTTTCTGCACATAAGGTGTATGGTCCAAAGGGTATTGGTGCGTTTTATATTCGAAGTAAACCTAAAAGGAGAATAAAACCACTTATTTTCGGGGGCGGGCAAGAGCATGGAATGAGATCCGGCACAATGCCTGTTCCATTGGCAGTCGGTTTTGGTGAGGCATGCAAAATCGCATCTTCTGAAATGAGCTCCGACAATGTATATATAAAGAACCTCTACGATAAACTCTATAAAGGAATAACTTCTCAGCTACCTGACGTTGAACTCAATGGCTGTGGTATAAATCGTATGTTCGGAAATTTGAATTTAAGTTTTGCCGGAGTCGAAGGAGAATCATTAATGATGAAGCTGTATTCGATGGCCCTTTCATCCGGAAGTGCTTGCACTTCGGCTTCTTTAGAACCATCTTATGTACTTAGAGCAATTGGAGTAGGTGAGGACGTCGCTCACACTTCTATTCGATTTGGCATCGGAAGATTTACTACTCATGGTGAGATTGATAAAGCAATAAAAGAAGTCGTCGAGTCAGTCACGCATCTGAGGAAAATGTCTCCTCTTTGGGACTCGGAAAAGGAAATAAAAGTAAAAGACGAAGAATCTTTAAAATGGACTTAGTTTGCAAAAAAAAAAAACTGGCCCAGAATGATATTTCAAGAAAACAAATGGGAAAATCACCCCGACATTGACTTAAATTCACCGTGAAGTCCTTTTACAATGAAATTCACTCAACCTTTATTTTTGGCGTTGAAATAATAAACGTGCACTGGCGCGCTCTTCGGATACCGATGAAATTTTGACGGTACGATTAGAAGTAATGAGCTTTATTTCATTATTTCTTATTGTATTACTGCAATCGTTTGTGTATGTGTATGGAGGAATTCGCCAGATAAATGGCACCGTCGATATTCAATTTTCGGATTATGGCTACTTAAGAAATTTGGGTGATATACGACCAAATTCAATTGGTTGTTTTGGCCACCTCTCTCGCACGGAGACTCCAAAGTATACAGTCATTTTTATGCATGGATTTGTCGTGAATATTGACATTTTGTATTCACTAACTTCTAAGTTTTTTGTCAGGATGGTTCGCCACTTGGACCATTATGATCAATCTTACAGTACAAACGTTCAACTGATCGCCCCAAACTGGTACAAGGATTTTCTTCCTTTTACAAATGAGCTTCCGGAAGGAACAGTTGCTGCATTCAAATCAGGAAGGCCTTCTGCAGAGCAGTACATTCTGCAGACAGCGAGCATTATCGCCTTTATTAATGGCCTTGTAAGAAAGGGCATAATACACTCGCTTGAATATACAGGTATCCATGGAAACTGCTTAGGTGGAATAATAGGAATTGCAGCATCCCTCGGTATGAAGTCAAATGTCGGGGCAGTAGCAATATGTAATTCCGCACTCCTACATCCGGATTTAATTAGAAGAAAGATACTGAGGAAGTCTTCACTTAAAGCCTCTTTCTTACTTATTCAAGGTAGTGACGATCAAATTATTCATCCAAAATTTGCGCTGACAACTGAATCCATTTTAAATACTTGGGGTGTTAGTAGTGTAATTCTTCACAAAACGAAGGGTGGGCATTTTCCAGTTATGGCTCAACACCTTTATACAGGCTTCAGGTTTATTGCATCCGTACTTCTTAGAAGACCGGAAATATTTCGCCTTGAAGACTCCTATGACATCGAGCTGATTAAAAACACCAAAAAGAGAGTAGAAAATATAGCAGAAATTACCCCAATTGTTCCTATGTGTTCTACGCAGACCGACAGACCTCTGAATTGTGAGGACTCAAAAACAGATTAATTGTGAATTCGGTACCACAACATTAAATTTGAGTTGCAACATCTACGTTCTGCAAGTTATTCACGGAACAATGTAATTTTCACAAATACAGAGATAAATATATATATTTTTTGATGCTTCTCTACTCAAGTGACTGTTTTTAGAATACATTGATTGGATGTAAGCTTTTTTGTTCAAATACCTGCATATTTCAAATCTTATTTTTTGCGGCGCCTTCTTTAATGACCTTTTCCCTATTTCTTATCGAATATTAGCGCATCAACTTCTGCTATGACAAACTATTAAAATGAATCCTTTAAAAGGAATTATTTTCACAATACTTGTGAACTTAATATTGTCTAGTGCTTGCTCGGCTTCTCACTCGACTTCTTGTTCACGCAAAAGTAGTCCTCCAGAAATCTCCCCCGTAAAAGAAGAAAAAAGTAGGCCATTTGAACCGAATGTTTCCGTGAAGAATCACTACCGAAACTATATCCCAGGAGAAGTGTTCTATTCAACAAGCAAAGATCGTATTAAAACTAGCGTGAAGCTAGTGTTCTATGGAGACTATATTTCTTCTGATTACAACTATATAAATATCGGCCCAAAATATGGCCCGAGAGTAATAGGTACTTGTGGTCATTTTGTCCATAAAAGTATTCCCCCGAAATACACCATTTTGGTTTCATTTGGCGGTCTCGATTCTTATTACTGTTCACTTGAATCAGTCAAGTTTTTCGTGAAATTCGTTAATTATATATCAAGTATCTATGGTCTAGAATTCGTGAATCAAACTCAATTCATCTTCATTGATTGGTTTGGACTCATATTTAATGACGATGGCCAATACATTTTCTCAAGTAAGATGGTTCGATATTGGATGAATAGTCCAAGTAAATTTGATGTTGTCACGCCCGCAGTTAGTTCTACAGCTTTCATAAATAAATTATTACGTGTCGGTATTATTCCTTCCATGTTAGATGCTGCGGCATATGGCATATGCGTGGGTGCAACTAATACCTTACTTACATCGCTGTTACTTAAAAGTGATATTAAGGTGGTTGTTCTTAATGGGTCGGCTTTTCTCGGTAGGAAGTCAATTAAAAAAATAGTTAATAACACATTAAAAAGAGCTGTATCTACGAAATATTTCGTTTTAGGTGGAACCAATGATTCACTTTTCAACCACAAGAGACACAGTAAGAGACTGTCTGAATTTATTTCAAAATATGCAGATTTCGTAAGATACATAAAGCTGGATGCAGACCATTACGAAATGATCACAGACCACTTCTACACATCAATAAAAATATTGGCTTCGATACTATTGGGAAAAGAATACACCATTTCCCACTTCGAAAATAAACATTATAGAGAAGTCCCCAAGGTGTTTTCTCGTAATAACTGGTATAGGTATGTCATGTATGAACCCAAATCTGAGTAAGTGTTCAATATTTAGAGTGGCTATTTCCCCACCCAATATTTTAATAATACGTGTTGTGGCGCTCTTTCATGCATACTTTTTTTTTGTGGGAATGAATGCTACAAGATGGATTTAAATGATGTCAATGCAACGGTGAAGACAGCATTTTGCAACACCCAGGTTGCAGAAGCGTTTGCAGCAGCAGTTGTTGCATCTTCAAAAGGTAAAGATAATATAATTAAAGATAGTTATGATTTAGAGATTCAAAAACTCAACAATGAATTAAAAAGACTGAAGGATGATATAAATAACTTGCAAACTTCGTTTATCGGAAACCTAGGTACTGAGCCTAAAAGTGTTGGCACGGCTGAAAGTCGCGGGGAAAACCAGAGAGAAAATCCAAGGTCCAATAAACAACTCAATTATGGCGAATGGGAGATTTTGCAAAAATACATTTATGAGCACTTTGAACAGCAGGCCAGGACGGAATCTAAAATTAAGGACCTAGAAGATTCAATTGTTCGCGACAAGGAAAATCTCCTTTCAAGAAAAAGTGAAATTGACTTAATTGAGAAAAATTTGGAAGCAAGTACCGAACAAATTACGACACTAGTATATTTAATCAGTGAGTACAAGGAAAAAATCAATTCGATTGAAGAGAGGATTAATATTCTGCAAGGTAAAGTGAACAGTGTCGATGAAAAATTAACTACTAACCTCCAAATTCTCGATAGTATCGCGGAAATTCCGGATTCACTCATGAATACCCTGAGCTCACAATCAGAATCTTGGAATGAATTTCGTGGTTTTCTAAAGCAACTAAGTAAAGAGGTAGACTATTTCGTCAAAAGAAATATAGGTTCATTCGACGAAAACAATTGCACCGATGAGCTTGGATCCCTACTGAAAAAATTGATCGATGCTATGCAGCAAGTGCAGTTTCAACCAATTACTAGTGTTACGAGGCTAGATTAAAAATTACGGATTCATATAATTGGTTTTTTGTTGTTGTTTTTGTTTATATCTCTCCTCAAGCAGCCCTTTTGGAATACAAGTAAATAATATATGTGTGGAGATTTTCCCATCTTTGTTTAGCTGAACTTGATTGTTTAAGAGAAAAGCCTCCCTACCAATTTGTTCCCAATTCATTGGTGCTATATTTCCTGGAGCTGATGAAATGATTTCCAACCTTTCGGGATTTGGACTCAGAGGTAAGTTTTTGGTGACTGCTTGATTCATGTTAAATTTTCCTTAATATCTGTTGAAGTGTAAGGACTTCTCAAAGAAATTAATAATAAAAAGTGCGACTAGAAAGTAGGAATTATATATTGTTCTTAGTAACGAAGCTGCTATTATATCATTGGAATAGTGCGCCTCAACAATGGCAAACTCTATCCCTAGATAGTGCCAATATTGCAGTATTATCTAATTTGTACCTTTTGGTTCAGCACAGAGTACTGCCTTAGCTATCTTTAAATTCCCAATATTTGCGATATTTTCTTTCCATGCGGAAATTATTAAGCGGGGAAGTTGTATTTAATTAATTTAGAGTAAATCAATATTTTCTGATTAATGGAATAAATCTACACTCTTTCAATCCGTGTAACTTTGGGAACAATCTGATCTACCCTGTATTCATACTTTGTCGTTTTTTTTATTATTGACAATTTTTATTGAATTTACACAATAAGACACCGCTCTAAAGTAACAAATTTTCGCTCCCTCCCCCTAGTATCGTCTTTTTAATATTTGTGAACAATATTTAAATTCGGAAAATGGCTGACAAGGAGATTGGTACCTGTGATAAACAACAGAATTCTGAACGTCGGAAAGGCGGAACTTACATTCCGCCCCATAGAAGACAGCAATACTTGAAGGAGGAATCAAATACTAACATTATTGGTGTTTTGGGAAATCACGGGAGTGCCAATAATGGCCCAAAAAACACTTCGGACAGAAATAATGTCGATGGGAAGCGCAGTGATCAAAGTGGAAATTCGAGTCTGAGAAGACAAAACAATTCTCTAAATAACTCCAATGCAAATACTGATAGATTCGGTGCGCTAAGTGAGAGGCAGCAATATTCTTCGAACTCCAAATTTCAACATGGAGGGCTCTCTGGAAATAACAACGATAGGTTTGGAGGTATGGGCGAAAAACCCCAGGAAAGAAGCTATAATAAATACTACAATAGGAATAGGGTAGGTGCCTCTGGTACAGGATGGGATGTTAGAGATGGAAGGTCGCTCTACAGAGACGATGAAGATAAGATCTTTTCTAAATCCAAGGAACACAGAGCCGGTATCAACTTCGATGCGTATGATAATATTCCTGTCGAAATGACTGGCTCAGATACGAATAAGATCAAGCCAATGCAAAGTTTCATGGAGCTTGAAGGAATACATGAAATATTATTGGACAACATTAGGCGAGTTAAATATGAAAGGCCGACTCCCGTACAGAAGTTTTCTATCCCCACTGTGTTAAATGGAAGAGATTTAATGGCATGTGCCCAAACGGGTTCAGGAAAAACTGCGGCATTCCTATTCCCTATTGTGATGAAAATGCTTAATGATGGTCCCCCTCCAACTCCGCAACAGTCATCTCTTAGAATCAGAAGAATGGCATATCCTGTTGCTCTTGTATTATCTCCGACTCGTGAACTTGCCATTCAAACTTTTGAAGAATCTAGAAAATTTTGTTTCGGAACCGGCATTAGAACCAATGTATTGTATGGTGGGAGCGAAGTCAGAAGTCAAATTATGGACTTAGATAGAGGCTCAGACATTATAGTGGCAACTCCGGGTAGGCTGAGAGATTTAATTGACAGGGGAAAGGTTAATCTTAAATTGATTAAGTTTTTAATATTGGATGAGGCAGATCGTATGTTAGATATGGGCTTTGCTCCACAGATAAGAGAAATCGTAGAAGACTCTGATATGCCACATAGTCTCGATGGTAGGCAGACTGTGATGTTCAGTGCGACCTTTCCACGAGAAATACAACAGCTCGCTAAAGACTTTTTGCACAACTACATATTTTTAACGGTTGGTAGGGTAGGTGCAACAAGTGGCTCTATTGTACAGCGTGTAGTATATGCAGAAGAGGACCATAAACCGCGTTTGCTCGTGAAATTATTGCTTGAGCAAGCTGAAGGGTTGACGGTTGTTTTCGTAGAGATGAAGCGTAGAGCGGACCAAATAGAAGACTTTCTGATCGATCAGAACTTCCCTGCCGTGTCGATCCATGGAGATAGGTCGCAACAGGAGCGTGAACATGCATTGAGACTTTTCAGAAATGGGCAGAGACCTATTCTTGTTGCAACGGATGTCGCGGCCAGAGGGTTGGATATTCCTAATATAACCCATGTCATTAATCTCGATATGCCATGTAACATTGATGATTACGTGCACAGGATCGGGAGGACTGGTAGAGCAGGGAACACCGGTTTGGCAACATCTTTTGTTAATGAAGGCAATAAGCCTATCCTAAGGGATTTGCTCGCAGCTCTGGAGGAAAGTGGACAAGATGCTCCAGAATGGTTCCAGGATATGGTTAAGTCTTGCACAGCCTCTTTTGGTAGATATAATAGCCGATTTAACAAGGGAGGGATGTCCGGGTCTCAGAGGGGTTCCAGAGGATTACATAGCTTTGGAAGTGTGGATATTAGAAATAGTCAGGGTGGCAACTTTGCTTCCGGGAGCTCAGGCTTTAATGGGTATTCTTCAAGCCACCAAAACTCTGGAAATCAGGGCTCTAGCAGTGAATATTGGAGAAGTAATAGAAAGGGTCCGGGAAACCAGTCTTTTAACGGAGGAACAGGGAACGGAAATAATGCTTCACACTCAAAAGTTCCAAATAGAGACTTTGATCACGACGATGCGTGGTGATCACTTGAGCTATTCGATATATTGATATAGGCACAATCAATGAATTAACACAGTTTAATTAAATTTACTATAGTTTTCTATATGATCAATACTAATGTTTTCATCATCCAATTCTATGTATATTAATGTTATATATTTAATGTTTCACAGCATGTTTTTCCAAATTGCCTATTATTTTGAAATCTTTCGGATGCCGATTCTCGAGCATTTTGTAGAATATCTCGAACTAATGGAAGGTTGTAGTTGACTATGGCGCTTATTATACTTTCCACGAATTCCTCGCTGTTAGAAGCTAGGAATCCGACGGGTTTACCCTTGTATGGCTTCAATATGTCTTTCTCTGGTCCTCCGGATTTGTGTGCAATAGTCACTAAGCCTGACGAAATGAACTCCGCCACGCAAATTCCAAAATGCTCATCTTCCATTGTATGTAGTGCCACCCTTGAAGTATTCATTATCCTTTGTATCTCGTCTGAATTTGAATCAATTAACAATTCTATCTTTTCTTCGAGACCTTCATATTTGATCATCTTGCGAATTGAGTCTATATAATTATTGTATTCTATGTTTGAGATTTGTGAAGTTCCGCACATTTTAAATTTGATTTCCTTGTATAGCTCTTCAAATTTCTCCTTATCCTGCCCTGTTGCAAAATCTTTCAATTTATCAATCCTCTGCAACACCTCTGAAAATACTTTTATTTGTAAAAAGTGGTTCTTTTCTTTTCTAAATTGTGAAAGAGAGAATATTTGGTTTTTCCTCATTTCCGGATTATTTGAGTTGGGAAATTGGTGTAGATTTACGTTAATTGGTGGGTAGCAAACGCAAATGTTGAATACTTTATTTCCCCAAAGTTCAATAAACTTATCACGTGTCCAATTCGAATTTACAACGACTTTACTTGCAAACTTAATACTTAAATAATATATCCACGAAAACAACTTTAGGTAAAGATATTTCAGTAAATTCCCAGCTTTCTCCTTTTCAATTGTATCCTTCCTAACCTGGGGATAATGTATATAAGTTGCAATGTGCTTAGTTGAAGGTAAAATCCTCGCTGGAAAAATAGCAAATGGATATCCAGCTGTTTCAATAAAAACTTTTGGAAATGGCCAACAAAAAACTAGAGCTTCAAGCGAAACAATCATCGCTCCCAAATTTATACTCCAAAGTTTTAAATATTTTCCCTTCAAAAGAAATCCCGACTTAAGTGCAACAATAGTTAATCTATCAGCAAATTCTGGTGAATCCACCGGAATATCAAAAATCTCTTTTATGTCTGCCAAGAGTTTTACTTTATCAACCTTGTTACATGAGTATATCACCACCTTCTTCTTGTCGTCCTTTACAAGGACTTCATAAACAATATTCCATAACACCTTCTCACCCCCGCCAAAGTTCATACATTGAGGGTGGAAAAAAGCAACTGTATGTTCCCTTGCCTTTTTCCATTTATTAAATGAGTCTAAGTACATTTTAGGTGAGCTAAAAGTTTTAATAATCAAGATAATTTTAACTTGCGCCAGAAATAATTTATGTTGCCAATAAACTCCTAATGTTTTCCTTAAATAACCCCCGGCATATCAAGATATTTAATTCTTCCTTCTAACAAGGTTTAGAACACAGTATAACTCTATTCTGTCATTGTATTTCGCCTCCACATTTTTCGTCCTAATACTTCTGAAACCTTAAATATTTTACAAAAGACGTGACGTATTTAAAGCATGTCAATCATATCTAGAGAAATCATCCTCTGTGAAATTAGAAAAAAGTCACTTGATAATAACCATTCGTACTCTTGTAATAATTGATTTTTTAGATGTTTCAACGTAATTCTGGATACTATATGGATTCAGATGCTGAAGTTGATCCCAGTTACTATGAAGCGATAATTGAAGCAACACAAGGGAAAATCTATAACAGGTAAGAATAACTAGTCATTAATACTATTTGATTGAGAAAAAAATAACTAAAAATCTTAATACTACATGAAGCTATGAAGAAACGAGATTTATATTTTATTTAGGAGATGATGTACTTCAAAGGCCAGTATTGATGTTAGTATCTTGTTTCCTCCCACCTACTGTAGATGAACTTGATAAGGCTATGAGATATGCCATTCATTATATGCACGAATTTGTTCAAACGGAATTCGTTCTGATTCAATGCTTGACAAGAACCAACATTATCAACGATGGAAGTGCAAACTTCCTACAACAATTTTACTCCCTTTTACCGACAGACTATAAAAAGAATTTAAAAAAAGTGATAATGTTCCACTATGGTGTAAGTAATCGTGCGCTTTTGTCAATAACGAGCTCCTACATGTCGCCAAGGTTTATGAGGAAATTGGAGTATGCAGATTCAATAAAGGAGCTTCATCGCTTTCTTCCAGATATATCCGAGAGTGAATTAATGAATAGACTTCCATATATTGTTAAACATGATGATGCTGAACTTCTAGGATTGGAAGTTCCGACTTTATTGTCCATGAACTTATTGGACCAATGCTCATCCAATGGATTTAACGTTCCAGGATATGGGAAAATACCTACAATAATAGTTGATTTTATTCAAAAGCTATCTAAACCAGAAATCGTAGTTATTCCCGATTTATTTTCTCTGCAAACTTCAGCAGATCAATTGAAATCAATGATAAGTGAAATTGAGAGCGGGGTACCCTTCAGAAGCGGAGACTCAGATGTTCCTACTCTCATTTCTGCATTTAAACTTCTCCTAAATTCAATGGACGAACCTCTATTGGGTCACGGAGTTTTTCAATCAATTGTAAACCACTGCAAAACATCGGGTACAAATGAGCTTGCTCACAGCTTCTATATAAATCTCCTCAAAGAAACAATTGCAAAACTACCAGATGATTCAAAATTTATCGTGAAGTTTATAGTTGATTTTCTTTATTTTATTTCTACAAAGTCGAGTATGAATAATATGACTGCACACAGAATTGCCGAAATATTATCACCTGCATTCTGCAGGCCAACTAGTATGAAGAACAATGCAATGTATCAAGTGATCCCCCCATGTATTGAATGCATCACGGTGTTAATTTCGGATCATAACAGTATTTTTAGTAATATCTTGCCAGAAATCAATGCAAATGACTATTTAAAAGAAGTTAAGGAAAACCTTCGGAAAAAACGGCAGGCCGAGGGCGAGAAAATCAAGGAACCTGAGGATAATGAAGCAGTCTCTGAAAATGAGGTCGAAGAGAATGAAACGAACTTAGAAGATGAACCTGAAGAAAATAAAGCAAATTTGGAGGGCGAGGCTGAAGGCAACGAGACAAATCTAGAGGAAAACTCAGAAGAAAAAGTCTAAGAAAGTGAATATATCGAGAAATAGGATCAAAACAGGACTTCCCACTCATTAAACATCCATAATCAACTGTCGTTTTCCCATTAAATAGCAATTACAAGCTCAACTACGACTCCCTATCGTGAGACTGAGTTCAGTATTGACAAACAGGTTCTACCGCCAAAAATGTTCTCCCGGCGAGGATCGAACTCGCGACCTTCGGCTCATAAGACCGACGCTCTAACCGAGCTGAGCTACAAGAGAATCCCGGTCAGGGGTGTGCGTGCTTGAATATTAATTAAAGAGTTTTGCTAACTTCTAAGTTCCCCCATTAGCTTTAATTAACTGTCCCAAATACGTCTCAATTCTTCGTTTCCTGTAAATTACTTTTTACTTGTCCCACTTCATGATTTGTTAGTTATGCTATTTATATGCTTTCCAAATTAATAACATAAATGATTCCTCGGATATTTTTAATATTCCAATTCCAATTTTATCAGCCTATCTATAACAAAGGGAGACTCCCGAGCTAGCCTCCGTAGCATAGTGGTAATGCGTTCGCTTCGTAAGCGAAATATCCAGGGTTCAATCCCCTGCGTGGGCTCCTTCTTGTTAGCGCGCGCCACTGCAACTTAAGTGATTAGATGTGTTTAGTAACGTCCCCTAACTTAATAAAGAATTTATCCGAGGAACAATTACTAAACAATGATCTGCGCACTTCAGTAATATTATGCAGCAAAAATAAAAGCTTCCAAGCATGGAGTTGTTACCATTTCAAGAATCCATCCAGAACGACTTAGAAAAAAATAAATCGTGTTTGATAGTTCTAAGTAAAGGTCTCGGAGTATTTAATATTGCTTATAACTACTTAAATCATTTAGAAATATGCAATGGGAACTCTGTATTTATTTTAAACCTTTCTATACCTGAAATTGTTGCTTTTAAACTATTTGTAGTTAATATGGACAATGGACTAAACTATTGCTTTACTGATTCTGCCAATAAAACTTCACTTTCGGAAAAGCTTGGTATTATTAACTCAGAAATGAACTTGTCTAGAAGACTTTCTTTATATGAAAGTGGTGGGGTTCACATAATAACCTCGAGAATATTTCTAACAGATCTACTTTCAGAAAAAATAGATTATTCCCATATAGACGGTATTATTGTATTCAATGCGGAAAATTTGAGTGTAAGAAATTGGAATGATGCATTCATTTTGCAATTAATTAAAAAAAAAAATCCGAAAGCGTTTATTAAAGGGATTTCACAGCGACCAGATGTGCTCAATCATGGCTATTTTGGACCTGGAATTGCAATGAAATATTTAGGGACATCAACAATGTGCTTATATCCGAGAAAAAACACCTTGGTAGAGAAATCCTTTAAGCTCTCACATGAAATAAGAATAATAGAAAAAGCAGTTAAAGCAACTGAATCTTTTTATTTGATCCAAAATTGCTTCTTCTCATTATTAGAAAAGGGAATGAATGAAATTTTGAAACTAGATTCAAATATTGAATTGTCCATCCCTGAATTAGTACATTGTTCTCAAAGAAAGTTACAAAATAAGATTGAACTAATTACTCTGGAACTTTGGAATAGAATCACTCCAAGAATTAGGCAGGTCACAAAAGACATCATCATTTTAAGAAATCTATTAGATCTTCTTTATATTTTGGATTCTTCCAGATTTTTTTTCTGTTTAGAATTCATACGTTCTAAAAAACTGATTGATCCATCTTGGACCCTAACAACAGAGTTTGAAACCTTATATAAGGCATCGAGACGCAGAGTTTTCAGAGTAAAAAATGAAATTAGTCGGAATAATCTGAGAGAACATGAAAATTCGTGTTTTTTTCTCTCTCTTGAGGTGAACCCCATCCACATTCAACTGATTGATATCCTTTGTAATATTGGAGATGAACTTAAAGAAGAAGATATTTCCGCACTAATTGAAGAGGAGAAGCTTCGAAATATAAACAAAAATATTCTTCATAAAGACAAATATTCGGATAAAAAGTTAATTGATGTCGAAGAAGATGGTATTTTTCCAGGTAAATTAATTTTGAATGATGAATTTGAGAATGAAAATAAGATGGATATCTACGAGTTTTTTGAAGAAATTGCTGTTTTTGATTCGAATACTCCGAACAGTGAACAAAAAACTACTTTAGACCTCCCAGAATACAAAGTTCTAATCATTTCTCCAGATGACTTATTTCTTTCTGACAGTGATATGAAATTTTTAGTACTAAACGGTCCCCAAAACTTTTCCATAGCAAAATTTAAGGAACTCCATCAAAACATGGAACTGGATCTACTTCCTATATCAAATATTTTGCCAAAAATTGTTCCTAATCCTGGTTTTCTTTTTAACATGACCTCTATTGATAAATCAGGTTCATTAAATCAATTAAAATTTATAATTTCCACTTTGATGCAAAATTGCACAGATGTTCATTATTCCCAAGATTCCAAGGAATCAACTGTTTACGATCTCCCAAATTCAACACTTTCTGAATGTAATCAATATTTTAAAAGTATTAACCGAAAAAATAAGATAAACCCAAAAATTCTTATTAGCAACTATAATACTAATATCCAAGGTAAGTGAACATCTGTTTTTTATATCAATTACTCACTCGAATAGGGAAATTATGGAACACTCTACTATCTCACTCCCCACACCTAATAATTATTTTAGATCCAGAAATTTCAATACTTAGAGAAATAGAATTGTTCAGCGCAATTACAATTACAAATAAAAGGCTAATACCACAAGTAATACTTATTACCATTCAAAATTCGATCAAACATGTAAGTTAATATGCATCATAATTGTTTAATATTGATGCTTGTTTCAACAGGAAAAGTTCCTAATGAATATTAAAAATGAAGAGAATGCATGGGAAAGTCTCGAAAGACATAGAAAAACATTGGTTGTCCCTCTGAGCGATTTTACTGAGGGTGAAATATTGACAAAACTGAGTAATACAATAACCGGTCGAATTAATCAAGATGAAAACACAAATAATTTTCAGAAAGTAATTGTTGATATAAGGGAATTTAGGTCATCACTTCCTTATAAACTTTTTTGCAAAGGAGTTCAAATAATCCCACTAACTCTGGAAATTGGTGACTATGTAATATCGCGCGATGTATGTATTGAGAGAAAGTCAATAAACGACTTGTTAATATCTCTAACTAATGGGAGATTATTTACACAAATCCAATGGATTGTAAAGCACTACTCAGTTCCAGTAGTATTAATAGAACTAGACTCTACGGAGTCGCTCGATCGCCAAGGAACGCAACATAGTTTTGCTCCAATGAAATTCAACACCCGCGACATGTATTTAAGACTAGTACTACTTATTAGACAGTTTCCCAATGTGAAATTAATATGGAGCAGCAACTCGTCATTTTCTTCATTAATAATACTCCATATGAAATTTAATAGAGAGCAGCCAAATTTGACGGTTGCTACTGCTTTGAACACCAGTATTATTAAAGATGAAGGAGATTATATAATAAATAAAAATGATAAGAGACCCTCGAATAAGAAAAAGAAAAGGAAAATAGTATCGGACTCCGCAAAATCGAACTTTTATGCATTGGCATTACTGAGACACCTTCCTGGAGTTAATGCAAGAAATATCAAAGCTCTCACTTCTAACTTCAACTCAATTAAAGATATTTGCAATGCATCACTGGAACAGCTAATTCCTCACTTAGGGATTCCAAATGGGACATCTTTATTTCGTGCGCTGCACGAAAACAATCTCCATATAGCTTCTAAGTAAAAGAAATGATTAATTGACTAAATTGTTAACATGTTTATACTTGCTGTTGAACAATGTACCATTCGATTTCGAATATGCATCAGAAACAAAACTATTCGAGTACAGGCTTGAACGTCTCACTCTACCCCTTAAACTTTTATGGGCTGGTGATTTTTCTGCACGCTTATTTTCGAGAAATTCTATTGCTGCCTTAAGTGCAGCAGCAACCGTCCCATGTTCTTTCGGATTAAAAGATCTTGTGGCTCTGGTACCGCTTGATGCTATAAACCAAACGCGCCATGTTTTTCTTCTTACGCACCAAGAGATTCCAGTATGTCCAACGACTTTCCAAGACTGTCTCTCTGGATACCACTCTACCCCTCCTATTTCGTCCAACTTCCCAAGTGGAGCCCCTCCAGATGCAATAAGCATGGAAATTTCATTATTTTTACACTTACTACTACCTTGTAATTTTATATTTGTGCCGCTTGCTAAAATATCTGATTTCTGACGTGAAAAATGTATTCTTCTGCGCATTTCTGAAATACTTGTTTCAATTGAAGAAGCATCATCTGATGATGCACTATCAATTTGACTTTTGCCTGCACCTATCTGAACATTCATATTAATATTAGGAACTATCCAAACTCCATTTAACGTAGATGCATGCGAAACTGAAGAATTATCGGAGACGGACCCTCCGTAGCTTCCTTCATTATTTGATGATGAATTGCAGATATCCAATGAATTTGGTTGAACGGATAAGAACCTGTTTTGGTTAGATGCTCGGCTAGAAACTTGATACTCCTTGTCATTATTGTTCCAACAATTAAACAAGGAATATTCTGCCTCTTGGCCTACATGCGCTTGACTCAAACTCCCGCAAGATCTCTGAATAGCGTTGATACTGTTTTCTTCTATTTCCTGCCCTAACCATATATCTTCATCTCCTATGGCTCTCGCAGGTAATGTTAATTCATGGAAATGGTTTGTTGTAAAAACGGACCCTACTTCGGAGTTACAAATATCTTCGTATCCATCATAATCTACAAGGTTATTAATGGAAGAGTTCCAGTCTGAATACGAACTAAACATAGATTGAGTGGGCAAACCCTCTTCATCCAAGAGTTGGTGCATTAATTAATTATAACATAAACTAACTGGTTTACTGCGGAAATAAATCCCACTTTGAATGTTCCATTCAATAAATTATTATTATAAATAAAAATATTACTTTTTTGCTTCTAATTTATTGTCTTGTTACCAACAAATATCCCAAATAATTATAGACTTGTAAATTCAATTAGATTCTTTTTTCAAACATGTATGCATAGGTATCACAGTTGGTACCTGCAATAAAAGATGAGGAAAACGACATTACGTCTTGAGACTATACTGCAATTATTTTTGTTGATTTGGTCGAAGTTCTTTATAACTCGCAATTAAATAATTAAACTACTACAAAAAGAATGTGGTGAATGTTATAAAAATTGACGAAATATCCGTTTTATATTAATTTATTCCCAACAATCATGTTTCTATTATTTAAACTTTAACATTATTTGCATGCTTTTTTATGTGCGACTTTCTGACATTAGCGCCGTCTTGTAATACTCGCGCACTGGCTGCTCATTGAGATTCTATTCTCTTTTTCAATATTGGAAAATAAAGATGGAAGAGAAATACATGAATCGAAATAACGGGCGAGAGACATCAAGGGATCTTTTACCTATTCCTAACGATGAGGAACTGTCTCCATCAGTAAAAGAGAAGGGAAATGAGGTAGTTTGTTTAAGTTTTTTTTGAATACAAAACTTTATTATCTCAGGAATTCAGAAATAAAGAATACGAAAAAGCCATTGAATACTGGCTTAGAGCATATAGGTCGTGTTGTTATATTCTTTCCAAAAATATTTATTCAGAAACTCCTGAGAAGGAAAAGGAAATAAGAATTTTGAAAATGCAATTGGATACTAATCTATCTATTGCGCACTTGAAACTTGAAGACTATTCAAATGCAATTCATTATGCAGAAAAGGCTCTTGAATATGATTCTTGTAATTTAAAAGCGCTTCACCACAAATCTCAGGCATTATATCAACTGAGTGAATATGAACTTTGTACCGAATGTGTCGAATTAGCCCTGAAAATTGAGCCAGAAAATGTAATATTTAAAAAACTCCAGCGTAATGCGCTACTTAAACAAAGGCAATATATTTCGAAGACAAGGAAAATTGTAAGTTCACTTTTAAAACTGATGATGAAATGATAATTCCTTCCAGAGTAAAAAACTTTTTAATGGTTCAACTATGAAAGAATCGACTGACTACATTACGAATAACAATAGCCTAAAGAATTTATTCATGAAATATTGCTACCTATTCCTGAATTCCAAAATAGGAAATTGCGTCATGAATATAATTTCCAAAATAATTCCCATTAGACCACTAAGTAGATTCCGAAAAAAGAATTAATTACACGAAATTATCCGATTGAAAAAATCGGCATCAGTAGAAAATGCAACTATCACTTTCTAAATAAATGAATTGTTTTGTCTCGGTTACCAAAAGGTTAAGTACGGGCTACGAGACTCGAACTCGTGATCTCTTGCGTGTAAGGCAAGCGTCATAACCACCTAGACCAAGCCCGCTCACGGTCGCCGTCCTATTAATAAAGGAAACCATTTAAGAAACCTCACTATATCTATTCTCTCCCGGATAAAGACACCTATGTATATAATTTAAAATTTCTTCAACGCTCACTTCACTTTTCTCTACATCCGCAATATTGTATTCACTATTTAATATTTTTATGAAGTGAGAACATTCAGCTGCAATGGCAGTTCCAAGTAGCTTTAATATTTCTTCACTCGTGTGGAAATTCAAAAAAGACCTTAATATTCTCTGTAGTTCTATTTCAATGTTACTCCTCCAACTTGAATTGAAGTTGTCGAGTAAGTCCCTAAGATTATCCTTGTTAACTTCGTCTGTGCGTGGCTTTTGTTTAATGAATTCATGAATTTCAGAATAATTTCTCGAAATCCGATTTTCGATGTACTTTTGTGAATAATCATTGAAGATGTTCCTAAATATGTCCAAAAATGAGTCATCATTGCCCTCTAATGTTGAAATGATAATATCCACGTTATTTATAATATATATACAGCTTTCCTCAATACTGAAACCACTTTCATTTTGTAGAAAATCACTTGTTAATTTAAACCACTTTGCCAAGGAAAGTTGAACTCTATAAATTAATCTCTTGAATTGTTCGTTGTTATTTCCTGGTTCATTTACCAATTTTATTAGCAAAGACAAAAGTTCTGATACTCTTCGAGAAGTGGGATGTAGATCTGTTGCTTTATCTGAAATAAATGACCCAGTAGATTCGAAACCTATTGAAGTTAGTGAATTTAAAATTTGAATAACTGAGGATTCAACTGAGGAGTAAATTGTCTCTCTCAGTTCATGGAAATAGCTGAACAAAACCGAAGTGTCAGTTAAGCCATTTTCAAAAACAATAAACTTTGACCTTGCCAGCTCCCTAAATTTAATCGACATAGCATAAATTATCGATAACCCAATTATATCATTTGATTTAAAAATTGAGGACTTAAACAAATGTAAAATCTTTGTTAAGTGATCGGAAAAAGTAACTTTTAAAATATTCTCCAGTTTCAGTGTAAACAAACGCCTCGATATCTCATAAATATCCAGAAATATTTTATATATAATCCTTTGTGACCTAAAGAATATTTCCTCAATAAACTGACTTTCTTTATACAATTCAAGAGTTGAATCGCACCCTTTTTCACTATTTAATAAGTATATTACGTTTAATATTTGTTCCCTTTCAAATAATCCCGAATAATATCTATCATATTCTTTAGAAGTCATTGAAACGTAAAACTCATTTCCTGAGCATAATTTCTCAATTTCCAGGGACGTTTTCGAAAGTAACTCTGATACGAAACTCGAATATCTAGTTTCAAAAATACTAAATTCGGGAACATTTTTCATAAAAAACTCTATAATATCGCATTTTTCGGTAAAACTTGTAAATTTCACATTTGACGAATGTGCGCTAATATAAGACAATTTTTGTTCGGAAAATAATAATTCCAATTCGTTCTTCAATCTATACATAGCAATAAAAGTTAGTGAATTGCACAACAATCGGAGCTCTTTTTCGATATTCGTGCCTTTGAGGTTATATTTATGCATGATATTTGATTTGTCAAGCAAGCAATTTAATGCAGTTGCATAGGATCTATTAAGTGGCCTATTTGTAACAGTATCTATTAATTGCCGACTAATTATGAATTCATCGATAAAATTTAAAAATCGACTCTGAAGGGCTTTTAAAGAGTGAAGATATTTTTGAAGAGCCGTAAACTCCTGTTTGAAGGACTCGATTTTGTTCGAAAAAGTTGAAATTTTATTCTGCAATTCTGAATGTGATAGGTAAAGCCTATGAATAAGTCCATTGAGAAACAGAATACTATCATTGAAAGTGACAATTTCCTTTATGGAACTTTTAAACGAACTCGTCAACGGTTCAAAATAAGTCTTCCCAATCGCCGATTTCACCCCATAGTTATTATCCGAACGTCTTGAACAACCAAAATGCTGGAAACTATTACTATATGATTCATAATTACTCAGAAACCAGTCGCAAGACAATTCCACCAAAATTTCCTCACGGTTAATTATTCTCATTATTAAAAGAAAGAAAAGACCCGCAATACATTAAATTTACCCCACATCACCACAAATATTTACTGGAATTAACGATTTTAAATCGAGTTCAGAACATCAGTTTAATAAAGGTACCAACTATTATTTTGTATCCACCTAATCCCTTTAATGCATTAAAATAACTGGGTTTCTTCCTAGTTTTTTCGTTTATAGATCAATATTTTTATCTTTTCTCATGTCTCGTGTCTACTAAAGAGGTCAATTGGGACTTAATAACAGAGATGTAAAAGTAGCTTCTTAAGCTCCTGACAAAAACCATGCATGACTCAGAAGATTACTTTGAATATAGTGATTTTTTTAATGATAATTCTGTTGATAGTCTTAGTGAAAGCTCCGATGAAAAGAGTGAAATAGAGTACTGTTCGCCAAGATTTGGTCAGGTTAATTATTTAGATGAAGAGATCGATGATACTACAGAAAAAGAAATAATTATTGATGACCAATTAAAACTTCATTCTGATACTGAAACCCCAAACGAAGAGTACTATTCCGGTAATAATGAGGAAATAAGCTTAAAAGATAGTAATTCAGACGAAAGCCGCTATTCTCACGATCAAGATACAAGTTTCGTTCTCAGAGATTCGGAAACGAACGAAAACAAAGCTAAAGAAGAGCCTTCAAATTTTGAGTCCTCAGATTTACAAGATATAGAAGAGAAAGATGGCTCGAGAGAAGACGTGAAGTTGAAAAATGCGGATGTTAAAGTAAATATTAAGCTTGAGGAAAATATTTCATATAAAGAATTACAACGGCAGGTTAAATACCTTTTAGAAGCATCGAACAAGCATCAAGAAGAAGTTCATGCCGAACTAGATAGTTTGTTGTTAGAAAATGAGAAATATATTCTAGAAATTGATCGTCTAAACTCGATAATCAAAGAGAAAGAACTACTTTTATCACAATACAAACTTAATTCCTTGGCACTGAATGCTCAGATACCTTTTTTGAAAAGTAAGTCATTTATGGATGAGGAAAAAGAAGAACTTTCGATTTTAAGAAATAAGGTCAAAATATTAGAATGTAAAATCAATGAATCGGAAAAAGAATTAGAAGAAATTAACAAATATAAAGAAAGAGCTTCATTTCTTGAAAACGAGTTGGAAAGAGCTACAAATGAATTTAGTGAATTGGAACTTTTTCAAACGGAACAACTCAGAATTGCAGATAACGAGATCATATCCCTCACAGAAGCAAAAAATATTCTTTTTAAAGAGATGCATTCTGTAATGAAGGATAATGAGAGCTTGAAGCTTACAAGGTCTGTTATTAAAAGAATTGAATCATATTTTAGGAACATTAAAGACGAAAAAATATTACCAAATATTGAAGAGGAGCTCAAAGATGCAATAAATACTTTTGTTGAAACCAATGAAATCAATGAGAATAATGAATCTTCAATTGCATTTGAAATATGCCAATTTATAATTCCAAGGCTTGCCTATGAAATTGCAGAAGAAATAGTTGTTAAATGTGATGGTGATGGCCATAATAACAAGCCAAATAGATCACTTTCCAAAAAGAATGTTTCAGTTCAGGTTGGGTTTCCACTTTTAAACGGCTCAAATTTAGAAGGTTCAGAAATAGGCCTTATTTCCTCTAGAAACGAGTTAATTTCATTAAGAAGTGAAAATAACAAGCTGAGAAAGGAAAATCAGAAGTTGAAGCAGGATATATTCTTAATGAAGAGGATTAATAATCGAATTAAAGATCATCCGAAAGTAAATCTTGGACTAGTAAATACAAAACCTTCGGACAGTGCCGTCGAACCTCAAAGAGAAGAGCTCGTGCTCAATGGAATAAAGTGGTTAACAACCGTTGTAAACGAAATAGATGACCTAGAACAAAGATATTCAAATATTAAAAACTGTCATAAAACGGATACTAGACTCTCGAGTGCATACAACTCTACAGTTGCATCCCTTGAAGATATTGATACTGAACTTCAAGATCAAACATCTAAATCCGAATTAAATGTGGATACAGAATTGAATCAGTTGAGAGAAAAGCTAGTGAACGAAGGTATCCTCATTTAAATTGGGTAACTTATCATTTACTATTGATACAATGTCTTTGGTATGGGTAGATTCGACTTGTTTCTCTCGATTGGAGAGCAGGCATTTACTAACCAAGATAAAAATTCCGGATCATCGTTTATTAATGGTTCAAGTTTCTCTAAAGTTTTTGAGTGGTACCAATTTAACCAACTCAGTTCATCATCAGCAAGTAACGAAATATCGATCAACTCCTTTTGAATTGGCACGAATGTAAGAGGAGAAAACGTCAAAAATTCACAAAGCTTGTTGTAGCCGTTGTCAATCTCTGCACTAACAATCTCCGCAAGATTCTCAATGCGAATACCAAACTTCCCTTCCTCATAGTATCCTGGCTCAATTGAGACAACTGCGCCCTTTCCCAATCCTCGGTCAAAACTCATGTATCTACTCCCCTTGTAACAAATAGACCATGGTTCTTCATGTACAGATAAGAATGATCCCACCCCATGCCCCGTCCCATGCAAATAATCTAGCCCAGCTTCCCACAAGCTAGATCTAGCAAGTACGTCAATTGCAACAGCAGATGTTCCAACAGGGAAAATGGACTTATGTAACCGTATAAAACCTATTAGTACCCGTGTGAACGTCTCAACATGCTCATTCCTGGGTCTTTCACCGCCTCTTCCAAATAAAAACAATGTCCTGGTGATATCAGTTGTGCCGTTTAGATATTGACCCCCTGAATCACACAAATACATATCAGATTTTATTATTGAGGAACCTTCTTCTTTCGGAGAATAATGGATTATCGCACCATTTCCTCCTATCGAAGAAATAGTGTCGAAACTTGGATAAATGAACTTCGGTTGTTGCTCTCTGTATTCAAGTAATTTGTTGGAAAGATCCCATTCTGATACGTTCCCCTCAAACAAAGTCCCATCCTTGCCCGTTTTGTGAAGATAATGTAAAAACCTACACACTGCCAAGCCATCATAAATATGGCATTCACGCATTCCCTCTAATTCTGTTTGATTTTTTATTCCCCGTAGCATAATAACTGGAGATTCTGATGTTAGTAATAGTTTTGAGTATTCGAAAAACTCTATTAATTTTTTATAGTCATTGATATAATCACAATCGCGGGGTCCCAACGCCTTGTATAGTGCCATCATTGCTGCGATGTTGCAAAATTCCTCCGGAAGCCAAATTTTATGCAAACTACCCCCGGAATTTTGAACTGCTTTATCGAACGAGTAGTAAAGTTCCTCCATAATGTTTTCTATTGGAATTATAGATATACTGTTGGGAAAATCTTTTTTTAATTGACTTTCGCAGTTTTTGATTTTTTCGACTTCAACGAACAGTTTTATATTGAAGGAAATATCTTGTTTTTCTGTATTACTAATACTATCAAAAATCTCAATGACAACATATCCGGTGAACACAGGTGTGCAATGCACATCCGAACCTCTAAGATTAAGTAGCCAAGAAATTTGAGTCAAGCTACTGAGAAATAATACTCTCGCATCCAACTTTTTCATTTCAAGTAACACCTTTTGAACTTTTGACATGGAAGATTCTCCAGCATACTTAATATCCTGGAAAAATATCATATTCGTAGTTTGAATCTCTTTTTCTCGAATAATATCTACCAAGTTAACGTCCAATAACTTTATTTTTAATGAGCCGTTTTTAAGAAAGCTTGAAGAATCAATATAATTGTCCAGTGCCTTAAATGATATCCAAGAAGTGACTTCAATATCAATTCCAACCACTCCTTTAAAGTTAATCTTTTCCAAAATTTCAATAATGTCTGCAAAAAACCCCTTTTTAAGTAGGTGAACAGAATACTCCGGTGCCGCAGTTTTCTTGGCTTCAATTATGTATCTTCCATCAACAATCAAATGTGCCTCAGTCTTCGTGATTAAACAAGTCCCTTGAGATCCGAAGAAGTCCGTCATGAACTCTCTGCGTTTGTACTTTTGAGGAAGGTACTCCGACATATGAGGATCACTTGATTGGATAATGTAAGCATCAACATCGTGTTGGCCCATAACATTTCTGAGATTTCCTAGTTTTTCTAATTTCGTTAGTCGAGTCATCATTACAAATTTAAATTGAAAGTAATAACATAAAGTTTCGGTAAATCTCCCCATACATTTAATAGCGGGAAAAGTTTACGAATTTATTATTTACAAATATTAGTTTACAATTTAATCAAACTACAGTGAAATATGGACTAACTAAATATAGGTTCAAGCCCTTTAATTAGGCTCTCAACCTCAACTTTACTGAAAATTTCGAAATGGTGGGCGTCTGAAAGATGTATTAACTCCACATTCAATTTCATGATACTTTGAGTATTCACAATTGCAATTGATCCGTTATTTTCGAAAGCATCCCCCGTAATTGATGAACGTGAAAGTACAATGTATACCTTTTCATCAATTTTTAATGAAGAGAGCGTTATTTTCATACTCGTCCTAAATATCGACTTCAATCTTTCAAATGCCTTTCTGAATTCTTCGTATTCGCTGTTTTGCCCCTCCTCTCTTGTACTTTTTTCCATCACTGTATTGTACACCTTTACTAATGAACTTGATTCATTTATCAGATCGGCGATTTCTTTGGATAATGAGCTTGACAAGATTCCTGAATTGTATATTATCTTCTTCATAGTTTTAAATGTAATTTCGTCAATCTTTTCGTTCAAATTGCTTAACCTCACCGGAGTAAATGGATCAATTAATAGTAACCTCAGCTCGTATCCAATTCCTAGTTTTTTCAATCTGTCATAAACATGTAATGCAATATTGCTTGAAATTGACCAACTTCCAATTACAACCCTCGAGTTTTTGAACTTATTTAGCATATGGGCATTATTTTCGATTCCAGATAATGTGATTTGTAATAGAGAATTCAAAGCATTATCTAGTTGGGAATCAGGGAGCGTAGCCAGGATGCATTTACAATTGTAATTTGATTGTATTATGTTGCACAAATATTTTAAATCAAACAACATTAGTTTATCACATATGATAACCATCAAATTTGAGTAATCCGACAAAATTCCATTTTTTTGTTCATCGTCTGAAATTTCTATTAGAAAATCACTGGATATCACTTCCCCTCTTATCTTCTGAGTTATTCTCTCGATAGAATGACACCAATCTTTTTCTAAAAGAAACTTAAAACAAGTAAATAAGTAGTCTTCATCGCAAACAACCTGCCTAACAATTTCAGAATTTGAGATAAGTTGGTTTGTATTTCTCATATCGAAATAAGGCATTGTTGAATCCATCGGTCTTTCTTTAACGAACATATGCTGAAGTGGGGCCAATGGGTTATTTTTGTTTTTGGAAGTTTCTTTTGTTAGTTGCTCGGTCCAATCCTCAAACTTAACCAAATTAAGTTCAATTCCTAATTTTGCTAATGCTGTCTTAATATCATCCATAGTTATAAATTCCTTTGAATCGATGTTGAAATCATTATTGATTGATAACAATGGATTATTCATTCCATAGCAACAAACTTGACAGCAAAAATCTACAGAAACCAAATGAATTGCCATTTTTGTTGATGGCAAACTTCCAATTTCAATGCAACCTTTTACAAATGCATTTGGAAGGTCGGAAACATTTGATGCTCCTGTTCTACTGTTTCCACCAATTCTCCCGGGCCTGTAAATTGCAATATAGAAACCTCTTTCACGTGCTAACTTGATTAACCGTTCTGCTGCCCACTTCGATTGAGAATAGCCAAGTAATAAATTTTTGTGATGTTCCCCCTCTTCATCATTTATTATTATTGGATCGTCCTCATAGAATATTCTCCTACCATCTTCTAAATAGTAACTTCTTTTTGCATACTCCGTATTTTCCAAACCCAATAATTTTGGTTCAAGTGGAGGTCTTTCAATATGATCATAAAAAATTCCAAGTGTAGATACGTGATGTATTGGAATAATACATGAAACACATTCATGTTTCTGAGAACAATTTTTGTTACAATAATCGGAAGCAGAAGATAATTTAATTAATTCCTTGATGCTTAATACGTTAACATTTTTAATATTTGAATAAGAAGAAGTGAAATTAACAATCGCTCCAATATGGATAATTGAATCTATGGAATTTGCAATCTTCTTGTATTCAAATCTTTCTATTCCAAACATTGGAAGTGAAGTATCACCAATAACTATTTCAATATTTTTTTCTATTATTGTTTGCGTGTTCTCAATTGAGTAGTTATTTAATGCAGTTAATAATTTTTCCTTCCCAGTTATTTTGTCTGAAGATCTTACGAGACACCAAATCCTTATATTACTATTAACCTTTACAAGACTTTCGATCATACAAGTGCCCATAAATCCAGTTCCTCCAGTCAAAAATACACTTGAAAGAACACCATTTTCTCCAGATGGAAGTCTCATACCTCTTAAAGCGGTGGTATTTTGTTCGAAGTAAGCAGATATTTCTCTATCTAAAATTATATCTGTATTTATTTCTTCCCACCTTCTTATTTTTGATTTTGTGACTTCTTCATGTTTATTTCCAAATAATTCCTGATTAACCTCATTTTCTAGAAATGAAACAACTTCTTCTAACGTTGGATTATCAAGCATTAACGAAATTGGTAACTTAATTCCCGTTTTCTTATAAATCGAATTCCTGAACTCGACGGCCATTAATGAATCTATTTCTGACAAATCATAGTTCCTTTGATCAAAACCAAATATTTCGTAGGCAATAACCTGTAATATTTCTTCAATATAGTTACGAACGTTACTAATCCCATTAAATTTCTCCTTAATCATGTTTTTCTCATTCGTAAATTCAATTGTATTATTTGAATTAATATCATTTACTTCATTAAAAATAAATGGTACACTATCCTCAAAAATGGTAAGAAATTCTTTCCAATTAATTCTCGCAACGGCCAATTCCGGAGGCAACTCTTTGTTTCCACATCCATTTTCAATCATTTCAAAAACATAAGATAGACACCCCAAACATTCTTTATTGTAAAGTGGTTGGACTCCTGTAGATATATGATGTTGAATTAATTCTGTTGCCATACCTTGTTCCGCCCAAGGACCCCATTGAATACTCAAATCCAATATTTCTGATGATTTGTGTTTTCTCCTATATGAAATCAAGGAATCTAAATATGAATTTGCCGAAGAATAACTATACTGTCCAAAACTTCCGAATAATGAAGAAATAGAAGAAAATCCTATAAAGAATTGTATTTTATATGGTAGAATATTGTTAAGTGCGTTATGTAAATTTATCGCACCATGAACTTTTGACCCATATACTTTCTCCAAACCCTGGAGAGAATGGTTCTTAATCAATGAATCACTTAATACTCCGGATCCGTGAATCAAACCAAGTATCTTGGAATTTGTCTTGGAAATAATTTCTTTCAAAGTCGTTTCAACTGATTCATAAATTGTAACGTCACATTTAAAAATCTGTACTTCGGAATTAAGAGTTAAAATTCTCTCCAATATTGGCTTGCATTGTTCAGAACACATTCCTGATCTGGAAATCAATATAATTCTACCTATTTTCTTAAATTTTATTAGCCACTCCGTGACTATTAAACCTAAAGAACCTGTACCACCAGTTATAATGATAGTACCCTTTTTCATGACATTTTTATAAGAACGATGATTTTTATTTGCTTCACTAATAATCAAATTTTTCAATATTTTCGAATATACTTTAATCTTTTCTTTGTAAATTGTTACAAATATATCCTGTTTAATTGAAAAATCATTTGAAAATAAGCTTAGGAAACTTTCAATTGTATCAATACGTAATTCTAAATCTTCTGAGTTTTGTATTTCCAAATAAAAAATTGATTTTCTAAGTTCAATCCTTGAAGTTTTGCAAAGACCCTCAATACCAGTTCCTTTGTTATCTAATTCTGCAGAAATCTGACGGTTATTGTTTAACTTTATAAACCAGACATTTGAATTGAATTCGCATTCACTACAAACTATAGTTGCAAAATGCATTAATTCAATTTCACTAAAATTTAACTCATCAATCAAAAAGAAAATGAATTCCCAGTTCTGCAATTTAATAGTACTGATAAATTCGTATTCATTCGAAATACGGAAGTAATATTCATTTAGATTTTCCTCAAGTAAAGTTGAACCAATTATTAAGGTCTTCCTCTTCTTATTTTCATCAAGTTTTAGTTCATTTAATTCAATTTCACAAATTTTTTGCATTTCAGTTTTCCACATAATACTGTCGATCATATTTAATTCCACTAATGAATTATTTCCATATTCAACACAGTAATTACTTAATATTCCACTATTCACCGAATATTTAGTTTTAAGGAATTCTTTTCCGGATTTATCTCTTATTTTAACATAATTATCCGTAATTTCAACAAGTAAATATTCCTTCCAAATAGAAGAGTCAAAAATCTCACCAAGTATAATCTCTTCAAAGCTTATTTCAATATTACCCTGGATAAACTTCTCTTTATTATATAACTTTGTAAGTTCATAGACAAGTTGTATAATATAAGGGTGAATGCTATACCCACTGAATGACTTCGACAGGGATTTGAAGTAATCTTCCACAGTTATAACAAAGTTTAATGAACAATCATCCATTTGCGCTATTTTAACTTTCGATTTTAAATAACTAGATAATTTATCAATATTGTCAGCTATTTTTTCAATCGCTTCATCTTTTGATATGGCCGATAAGTATTGCTCAATAGTTTGATAGGAATTTATTGAATCTCTTTTAATATTATGTTTCTCAATTAACATTAACTTAACTTTTGATTTATATAAAGAATCTTTACCTTCGTAGATTTCAAATTCCATTTCACCACCTAGATTCTTTTTGAGACTAAGTTGGCTAAGTCGTCTATGACGCATTTTAACAAAATCTATTCGGGTTATTATTAATTCAGAGCATATATATTTACCGAGTTTCATAAAATTAAATATATCTTCCTTTAGAATTTCCCTTACTCCTCCATTGATTATTTCAAGGATCGCTCCTTCACCAGCCATTTCAAATAAATTATTCGGAATAAACAGATCTAGAGTATTTTCACAGTATAACTTGAAAAATGGATGTATGTTAATATTAGCCCAAGGATAACGTCTGAGATCATTAAATATTGAATCCGAATCTGGAAAATTCTCACGAGAAACCATTTTTTCCGACTTGATTATTTCATTAAATTTATCGACAACTATGTTTATTTGTTCACATTCAGTCGAAGCCTTCCCAATCATTGTGGAAGTACAAGTAACCGTATTTCTCAATTCTCCTGGAACGCAATGAATACTAAGTTTTGTAAGTACAGGTTTTGGCCCAACTTCCAGTAATAAATTACAATTTTCCTCATTTATTGCAAAGTTAATCCCATGATAAAATAATACAGGTTGAATTATATGATTGGACCAATACTCAGAACATCTAATTTCAGAGTTTTCAACTTTCCTCCCCTTTAGAGTAGATACAAACACTATATTTGTTTTTTTTTCCGTACCAAACCCTATTTCTTCAATATAATCTTTATATAACTTTGAGGCTTGAATCATTAATTTAGAGTGGAATGCCCCCTGAATATTTAGGAATTTACCATTTCCATCTAATTCCTTCAATATTTTTTTGAGTATTTGTTCTTTGCCGGAAATTACAATACTATTTGCCCCATTCACGGCAGCCAAGGACACAGAATTTTCATCATAATTTTCCAGAATTTTCATTATTTCACTTTCTGATTTTCTTAGTGCCAACATCTTCCCATCAACTTTTGAATTTTCCAAAATTACCGATCTATTTATCACTAGTTTCAATGCACAATTTAACTCCATTGCCCCTGCAGTTACCGCAGCACAGTATTCTCCCAAGGAATGCCCAATTACTACGTTTGGAGTAATTCCCTTACTTTCTAATAATTTAGTAAGTGAGTATTCCAGTGAAAAAATTGCGACCTGTGAATATTGAAAGTCGTTAATGTCATAAATTCCCATTTCGACAGATCCTGCTTTTGTTTTTGGAGTGGAAACTTCCGGGTACATAACCCCTATTAGTGGTTCGGGTAAATATTGATCAGCAAATTCTGCACATTCTAACATAGCTTTTCTAAATACAGGTTCATTGTTGTAAAGTTCTTGACCCATATTTTCAAATTGACTTCCTTGTCCAGTATACATAAATGCTACTCTTTTCTTGATCATTTTAGATGATCCATCCGTATCAATGGTTGGATTAATTCTCTGCTCACTAACCTTGCTTTTTCCTATTACAACATGACTATTTGTTCCACCAAAACCGAATGAAGAAACTCCGCCGTAGTTGCAATAAACGGAAGTATTATCTACTGGAATTACATAATTGAAATTAGATCCGTCAATTAATGGATTCAATGTTTTGAAATTGATATTCTTTGTCACCGTTGAATACCCCAACATCAGAATCATTTTAATTACCCCAACTAACCCTGAAGCACCTTCCAAATGCCCACAATTTGTTTTTACAGCAGTAATATAAATTGGATCCCTTTTTGATCCCCCGAAAATTCTTTTTATTGCTCCAAATTCAATTGGATCCCCCAATGATGTCCCGGTTCCGTGTGCTTCAATTATTGAAACATCTTCAACGTTAATTGAAGCGTCATTAATAGCAGATAAAATTACCTTTTGTTGTGATGGGCCATTAGGGGCAGTTAAAGAAGCACTTCTACCATCTTGGTTTACCGCTGATCCTTTGAGAATACAATATTCATTACATTTTGCTCTTTCTTTGAATAAATCTTCATTTAAATCCAGATTTCCAACTTCGCCTATTCTACATAGTACCAATGAACAACACCCCTCACCTCTAACATAACCATCTGCATCCTTGTCAAAAGACTTGCAACTTCCTGTTATTGACAACATTTTTGCTTTAGAGAATGCAATGAATGCCTGAGGTGAAAGCAATAAGTTCACACCGATAACTATTGAAATATCAGATTTTTTTACTCTTAGGCTTTGAATTGCCACATCTAGTGCAACAAGTGATGATGAGCATGCAGTATCAACAGTCATAGAAGGCCCATTAAGACCCAAATTATATGAAACTCTGTTTGAAATAAGTGATAATGCTACGCTTGTCCCAGTAAAAGGTGAAATAAATTTAGATTCTGAAATATTACTTCCTTGCATAAGTGCCCAGTCACTATTTCCACAACCAACGTACACTCCTGTGTTACTTCCACGTAATTTAGATAAACTAAGTTTTGCGTCTTCAATAGATTTAACTCCCAACATTAAAGAAATCCTTTGTTGCGGATCCATAACAGCAGCCTCTGAAGGTGATATTCCAAAATATCTTGAATCAAAACTGTCTATTTCATCTATAAAAGAGCCATAATTAACATAATAATTTGGCTCAAAATTATCCGGATTTTCGTTATAATATTTATAATGATTCCATCTAACTTTTGGTATATTTGAAATACAATTTACTCCGGACTTTAACATTTTCCAAAATGAATCAATATTTTCACTAGAACCCGGCAACTTACAAGATAAACCAATTACTGCAATCTCAAATTTATTACTATTTGTTTTGATATTCGTTTCAAATACCTTATCACTATCTTTTGAGCCCTCAATTTCACTAATAATGTAGTCTTTAATATTTATTATTGTTGGATAATCAAACATCAATGTAGTAGGCAATAGAATTCCAGTGTTTTTTGATAAAATATTTCTGAATTCAACAGCAGATAGAGAATCAATTCCAAGCTCATGGAGTGGCTTTTCAATAATATAAGGTTCATCAATATTAACATTATCGGAAATAACCGTTTTAATAATATCCTTTAATAACTCTAAAATATATTCTTCCCTTTCAATTGGAGTTTTTTCTTCAAGTATTGTGATCATTTTCACATCAAATTGATTATCAGACAAGTTTTCATGACTAATTACATCAGTCAATAATTTAGATGAATAGGTAGGGATATTTAAGAATAATTTATTCCAGTTTGCGTTAACAACCGATAATATGGATTTACCGGAAATTATTTTATTTCCGAATATTGAGTTTAACACTTTAATTGCTGTTATTTTATCTACACCAATTAAACCTGTTGATTCAAATTTGGTTTCCAAATTTTCCTTTGCCATGCCTTGCCCAACCCACGGGCCCCACTGAATACTTATACTTGGTATTCCAAGGAGTGTCCTATGTCCCATGAAAGAATCAATAAATGAATTTGCTGCTGAATAGTTTGCTTGACCAATGTTGCCGAATAGACTAGCTATTGAAGAAAAACTGACGAGAGTTTCCAAATGAATCCCCAAATATTGTGTTGAAAAATGAATATTCCACAATCCTTTAACTTTTGGATTGTATACAAATTCAAATGATTCTTCTGAGTGCTCAAATAATTTTCTGTCGTCCAAAACTCCAGCAGTATGAATAATCCCTACAATTGATTTATTTCCAAAATTATTCAAAATATGTTTCATCGCCGAAATTGTAGAATTAAGATTCGAAATATCACAATTTATATATTTGACCTGTGATTTATCTCCGTTCTTGGTACTTGAATTTCTTGATAAAATTACTATATTTCTACACCCATTTATTTGTAACCATTTCGTTACAAACCTACCAAGAGACCCATTACCACCAATTATAACTATCACGCCATTTTTATTGTCAAATGAATCATTTAGAGTCGGAATATTAATTATTACTTTTCCAATGTGATTGGCCTTTTGTAAATATCTAAATCCACTAATGCAACCAGATTTTTTAATTAATTCGGCAGAATTGTTATTTTCCATTGAAAATTCAACTAATGGGATAATTGATTCAGTACATTTCTCAATCCTGGTTTTAATTTCTTCGAGTATAGTTCCAAACCAACTAGGATCTTTCAGAATTAATTCATCAAGTGCAACAACTTCATACCTTATATTTGGTTTTATTGAATACACTTCTTTATGGGATAAAATATTTATTTTTCCAAGTTCAATAAAAATCCCATTTTCCGAAGTTAATTCCAAACTATAAGTAATATATTTTCCAGAGAGACAATTAATTACAACGTCAAATTTTTGATTACCCAGTATATTTCTCATTTCATCTCTAAACAATTCTGGATTTCTGCTTGTAGAAATATATCTTACTCCCAAATGCCTCAGATAACTTTCTTTTTTTGAATTTCCAACGGTTGCGAACACAATTGCACCTACTGAATGACAGTAATTTACGGCAACTAATCCCACTCCACCAGAGGCTGCATGTACCAGAACTTTGTCACCTTTTTTTAACTTGGATATTTTTCTCAAACAAATATCAACGGTGGAATAAATTGTTGGAATAGAAGATCCCAGAGAAAAATTGCAATTTTTTGGAAGTAAGCAACAAGTATCACCAATTGCAATGATAAATGTATTTAAACAACCAGGAACCATTGCATATACTTCATCTCCGGGTTTTAAATGCTCAATTCCATTCCCTACTGAGATAACGATTCCCGAACAATCAGAACATGGTGGTCCTGGATTTCCTGGGTATAAACCCATAACATTTAACAAATCCCTGAAATTTAATCCGACAGAACATACTCTGATTAAAACTTGTTTATCGGTTAGCATTAATTTTTTACTATTATCTGTCAAATTATCTTCAAAATTTTCAAGATAATCAATAAAATCTATTTCGTTGTTTGAACCAACAGAGGATATTTTGGATTGTATTCCCGTGACCAAATTTGTTAATGTACCTCTTTCCAAAAGTTCTACCGTAAATGGTCCATTTTGTTTTAATAAGGCCTTCTTTAACCGAGGGAATAATAATTTATCATTTCTAATTATAAATTCTGTTTCACCAGAATCTAGAATAGAAGTTAAAATATAAGAAAGATGTTCATAGGAAATACTTCTAATTGGAAGTTCCAGATCAAGTAGAAGGAGTATATATTTTTTGAGCTCATATCTAGCAGATTTTACAAGTCCCCAGACATCCGAACCATTTACATTCACGTGATTATTCATATATGGAATGACATTTTCTGTTATGAATAATATATTAGATGCCCTAGAAGCCCTCAAATTCAAATTAGATATATTATTGAGCCATTTTAACACTTCAATTGCAGTTTCAAATTGGCATTGATAACTAGAATCTATTACAATAGCCATATTAACTTCATCGGGAGATTCTATTAATTCACTCAATATTTCGTTCCTTTCAGATGAAAATTTGATAGAGTTGTTTAAATCAAAATAGGTCTGCTCCCTCTCTCCATAAATATATACCAGCCACTTCCTTGAACTACTAAGAGTACTTTTTGGTAACTTGACCCAATCCAATTCCCAACAATGGTCAATTACCTCCGAATTCTTGTTCTTAAAACTCTGTATATTGGTATTAATATTAAGTGTACTCCTATATCTTATATTTTTAATTTCGAGTATTAGTTCTTTTTCTATTGAATATATGTTAATATCCGAAATAACTTCCGTATTATTAATAGAAATAATCTTGCAGTGAACCCATACTTCATAAAAATATTCCTTTTTAGTGTAACAATTCATTTCTGAAATAGAAAATGGAATCCAAATCATTTTTTTATCGTTGATATTGGTATCTGGAATGCAAATAAAGCAGGATTGCAGGGCCCCATCTAATATAGTTGGATGAAAAATGAACCCTAATTCTTTGATCGGGACTTTTATATCATTCATTGACAAATCTTCATAATTCCTCTGTAGCTTAACCTTTGTAATACACTCGTTTTCTAATTTCAGATTCCACGCACTTTCTATAGTTCTAAATTCTTTTCCATAAGAAATCCCAAGTTCTTCTAGTTGCCCATATATATCTGAAACTTCAACGGAATTTTTGATATAATCTTCCATATTCTCAATGGTAAATTTGGTGTTCATTCTCTCCATTTGGATGGTTTCAATGATATCAGCCGTTACATGAGATAGTTCTTGTATATTTCGATCTTCACCAGAATTAGAAATGATTTTTACTCTATTCTTTTCTAAACTAACACAACTAGTTAGTTTACTTTGAGAATTTGCTTCAAGTATTAATGGGCGTTCAAATATTATATTTTTAATTGTAATTCTCAATTTTTTAGTTGAAAATGAAACTTGTTCATTGTTGCATGTGTAGATATGTCTTCCAATCCCCAGAATTATTTCAATATATCCTGCTGCAGGAAAAACAACTTGATTAGCAATCTTGTGATCAGAAAAAAGTTCATAAACTTTATTGTTGATATTCAGTACAAATTTTGCTGATTTAATAGTCTGAATGTCCATTATTCGGAATAATTTACCATCTCCGGTGACTTCTCTGTTCAAATCTGCGTTATCTAATATTTTCTCATCAATTAATGGGTGTTTTGAATCTGACCAACAGTAATTTTCGCGTTTTAAGTGATATTTTTCAGATTCAGAAAGTATTTCATTATTAATTTTGTTATTTGGATTACATTCAACAATTACATGAGCATTTGTCCCACCAAACCCAAACGATGAAACACCACCAATTAAAAACTCTGAATTATTAATAATTTCGACATATTCTTTCTCTTTTGGAAATATTCCATTAAAATCATTTAAATTTATTAATGGGTTTATTTCTTTTAAGTTAGGTATTGGAACGGCAACCTTATAACTTAAAACCAATAACAGTTTTAGTAACCCAGCTAAACCGGCTGCACCTTCTAAATGTCCAATATTTGCCTTTATTGCTCCAAAATATAAAGGGGAATATCTCAATAAGCAAAGATTTTTTTCATCCGAATCCACTTCCAAATTAAAGAGAGATTTTATTGCATTGAATTCAATAGGATCTCCAAGTCTGGTTCCCGTTCCATGAGTCTCTAAATACGTTATTTGGGAAGGATAAAGTTTAGCCTTTTCAATTGCATTGTTGATAACAGATTTTTGCGATAGACCATTTGGAGCAGTTATTGTCGCACTTTTTCCATCTTGATTAACAGATGTTGATCTGATGATTCCCAGTATTTTATAGTCGTTTTTCAATGCATTTGTAATATTAGTAAGTATTATTGAAATCGATCCTTCCCCTCTACCGTATCCATTAGCATCAGCATCGAATGTTCTACAAATTCCATCAGTTGATAACATATTTGCGGCGCAACAAGCCAAAAACGATTGTGGTGCGAGAAGGAGATTAACCCCTCCAACAATTGCATATTGAATAACTGAGCTACTTATTTTTTCAAATGCACTATCCAAGGCGACTAAAGATGAAGAACAAGCTGAGTCAACTGTAAAGGAAGGACCCTGAAGCCCAAATATATACGAGACTCTATTTGAAATAATTGACGGTGATGTTCCTATACCTGTATAGGGTCCAGGTGGGATTGATGCAATACTAGTTATTATTGGCCAATCATTCGAAGAACAACCAATAAAAACCCCCGTGCTTGAACTTGATAAAACACTTAATTCTACCTTTGAACTTTTTATTGCCAAAAAACTTGTTTCCAAAACGATCCTTTGTTGTGGATCAATATAATTCACTTCACTCGACGATAAATTAAAATTCCTATGATCAAAAAATTCAACTCCTTCGATAAAATTTCCATTCTCAGTGTAAATCTTTCCAATTTCGCGATTTTTCGAATAAAATAATTCATTGTCCCACCTATTGTACGGAATCTTTCCCACTGTGCAAATTGAATTAGTTAATAACTTCCACAGTTCAGCTAAAGATGTAATATTATTTGGTAGACGACAGCCTGCTCCAATTATTACAACATCAGATGTTGTTTTATCAATACTTACTTTTAACATTTCCGGGTTCATTCCTGAACTTTTCCCGAATTTAGATTTTCGATTAATATAGCTTGTGAGTTCCAAAATATTTGGATAATCGAATAGTATTGTATGAGGTAAAGAGATTCCGAAGTCATCACAAATAGAGTTTCTAATTTCGATTGCCATCAAAGAATCTATCCCAAGATCCATAAAAGATTTATTTATATCACTTAACTCAAATCCAAATTTATTATTGCAAATCTTTATCAATCTTTCTGAAATAAAATTCATTCTATTTTCAATAGAAATACCATCTAGTATCGAACTTCCTGTTAATTCTTCATTTGAAGTGTATAATTCCTTAAGTATACTATATTTGACTCCTGTTTTATTAATGAATTTACTCCAGTTTGCGGGTTGAACTCCTAATATGGGTGGATAATTTTTCGGACTCATGATTATTGACATTATTATTTCAAATGCCATCTTATTGTAAATAGGTAATAAACCAATATTATTCAAATTCTTCAATAAATTTTCATTCTTTGTTGCCATACCTTGTTGAGCCCATGCACCCCATTGTAGACTATTTCCCGTAAGACCGATGTGATTTCTGAATCTGATAATGGAGTCTAAAACTGAATTTGCACCTGCATATGCAGCTTGTCCAATATTACCAATAATGGAAGTAATAGATGAAAATCCAATAAAATATACGCAGTTCTTACCAATAGTTGAATTGTGTAAATTAATAATTCCTTTGATTTTTGGTAAATTGACTCTTAATATTATTTCCTCACTCAAGTTTTTAAAATTTGAATCAGTTGTTGTACCTGCAGCATGCAATATTCCAAAGTTCTTGTATCTGCTAGAATATTTATCGATTAAATTTTCTGTCTCATGCTTATCTGTAATATCACATTTTTCGATTATTAATTTATCTTTGATCTTATCAGCAATCTCGGGCCACTTTTTTGATTTTTCAATAGATTTTTCTGGATCCCTACTTAGTAATATTATATTCTCAATTCCAGTCGATTCTAACATCCATTCAGCAAGTGCCAATCCTATTCCTCCCAATCCACCAGTAATTATATGACAGGTTTCTCTGTTATATTGAGATGGAATTTTTTCTTTTCTATTTGAAGAATCTTGGACTAATCTTGGGACAAATAATTTGTTTCCCCTTAATAGGAACTCAAATTCTCCACTTTCATAGAATTCTTCTCTTTTAAATAATATATTTTTGATTAGAGCTTCAGAAGATATTTGATCATCTTCATCTTTTGAATTAATATCTAAATCAACCAAAAAAATCTTTGCTCTATTTCCTAATTCAAGTCTGATAGATCTCAAAAAACCCCAAATCCAAGCCATATTCATCGAAAAATGATCTTCGTTACCAATGAAAACAGTATTGTTAACCAATATCAATATATTAGAATTGTTATCATTGAAACCAACTATTTTATTTATTACTTTGAGAAATTTAACTTCCAAATATTCAGAGATAACAAAATCTCTTTCTTCGAGCTTGTTATTCTTTTTTATTGGTGAAATGCACATATCGAAGATTATTTGGTCGAAAGAGTTTATTTCAAAATTGTTAATTTCAAGAAATGATTCATATCCAATTGTCTCTAGATTATTACAAGATCTATTACTCAATATGTTTCCACCAAATTCAATCAATAATGATTTTTTCAGTTCCACGTTGTCTTCCAAAGGAAAATAGAATTCCTTCCAAACAGTTCTCCAGATTCCATCTGAGCTGTTGAGGGAATTATCCATTTCCATGAATGAAATATCGAATTTTACAAGTATTTGTGGGAGCTGAACTTCATAATCATCTATTAACCATAATTTAACTCCTATTACATTACTTCCGAGGACTTTAAAATCAATTTCAATTGTATACCTTGAATTACAATTTATTTTTTCAATATCGAATACTTCTGTGAAACTAATATTAAATATTTTTTTAATTACTAGTTGTGAGTAGTTCTGTCCAATTCCCAGTGCCTCTATTGAAAAATAGAAGATTATTAGAAAAATATTTGGGTGGATAGAAAATCCAGATTCTACCCCTAATTCATATAAAGGTGTTTTAAATCTTACCCTCAAACCTGATTCCCATGAATAAGTCAAATTTATCGACATATTACTTCCATCTTTGGAATTTATTTCATTGAATTCGAGATTATTAGAAAATTCAATTCCATAGAAATAAATGTCAGTTTCACCTTCCTGGTTCTCTGTGCTAGAAAGTTCAACAAGTGGATGTCCATTAAATGCGTGCAACAATAAAGAATTATTATTTGAAGATAAGATTATTTTCGAGTATTTTTCATTTCTTTTAATGTTATTACCAATTTCGTTTATAGCTTCATTTGATTCTACATTAAACTCGAACAAAAAATTTGATTTTTCAGATAATTGACTTAAAAGAGATTCAAATAACAGAGAAATGACAATTACATACTCTTGACTTATTTTTTCTTCGTAATTTGTCAAATGATAATATCTTTTTAATAGAGTTTTTGCAATTCCAATATCAAATTTTGTTTTATCACCAGGAACTGAAAGTGGATGAACTAGAGTATTTAATGGGAATTTAGAAGGAATCAGATTTTTATTTGATTTTTTCCCAAATTCAAATATTATCTCTTTTATAAACAATGAATAGCTATTTTGAATATTCATGAACAATTTTGATTTTTTCTTAAAATTTGTGAGTAGCTTTGATTTATTAACTGGACCTAATAATATTATTTTTGAATTTTCGATGTTAATTTCATTCAATTTGAATTTGCCATCAATCATTTTGTTATCATGGTAAACTCTATATTCTGAATTTTCTAAGCAATTATGTTCATTACAATGATTTTCGTGGATATATTTTATTGCTTCCACTATTTTAATTTTATTTCTAATCAAATCAATTAAAACAGAGCCTATTCTATTACCAATTATTCCACTTATCTGAATTTTTTGTGAAAGTAAAGTGAAGTATATTGAATAATATATCGAAAATATTAAGAGCTGTTTCTTTCGTAAATCGAGTAGAATTTCCTGAGTTTCACCATTAATTAATTTATTAATATCTACCTGTGCTACTTCCATAATAATAGTTCTGCATTTCATTAAATAAATTTCGAAAATAGGTTGTTCAAGAATAATATTATGAATATCTAAACATTGGAGAAAATCTTTTGTAGAGGTATCCATTTCTTCATCAAGAATTGCAATTACCGTGTTATCTAATACTGGTCTTCTATTTCCTTGTTTAACTTCTAAAATTGCGTGGGCATTTGTTCCACCAAAACCAAATGAAGAAACTCCACCAATAAAAGTACCTGTACTGGAGTTCATAAGATTTGTTTCGGATTTGGGAAAAATAAATTTTGTTTCGGAAATGTCAATATATTTATTTAGCTTTTTTAAGTGTAGATTTTGAGGTGAAACTCCTTTATTTAAGCAAAGAATTAATTTAATTAACCCTGCTATGCCTGCTGAAGCTTCCAAGTGACCAATATTGGATTTCAATGCTCCAATTACCAAGTTGGTATTTGATAAATAATAAACTGATTTAATAGCATCTATTTCTATTGGATCACCAAGTTGTGTTCCCGTACCATGAGATTCAATCATTGAAATATCATTAGGGCTAAGACCCGATTTATTCAATGCGTAAGAAATAACAATCGATTGAGATTTACTGCTTGGAGCAGTAAGAGATGCTGTTCTACCATCTTGGTTTACTGCTGTACTTCTAATAATACCCAGTATATTCCCCGAATATTTTTCCAGATATTTGTTTGAATTGATTTTTTTAATTATTATGGTTGCAACACCTTCACCTCTTCCAAAGCCATCTGCAGATTCATCAAAAGTTTTGCAAACACCATCTTTACTCAGCATATTTGCTCTAGAAAATACGGAAAATAAATTAGGTGTTGTTATTAGTTGCGAACCTGATACTATTGCAGTTTCACACCTTCCGAGAGAAATATAATTACAGGCAGAATCAAGTGCAACAAGTGAAGAAGAGCAGGCTGTGTCAATTGTAATTGAGGGACCCTTAATGCCATAAAAGAAAGATAATCTATTTGAAATAATGGAACCTGCCGTACTAGTACCAATATAAGCTGAGTTGCATTTACCCTCATTCAATAAACGTAGAGACCAATCAATATTACAAAATCCGACAAATACGCCCATATCCGTATTTCTTATAGACTCCATTACCATCCCCGAAGAAAGAATTGCATTCATTGTTGAATTTAAAAGATGCCTTTGCTGTGGATCCATTGTCTGCGCCTCTTGTTTAGATATTCCGAAGAATTGGTTATCAAACAACTCTAGTCCCAAAATTGTTGATGCACTCTTTGTAATGCTTTCACTTTCGAGATCACAGTTCCATCTTTTGTAGGGAATAATATTAACTCCACATTTTCCTTTTATTAAAGACTTCCAGAATGAAGAGAGATTATCGATCCCAGTTGGTAGTGTACAGCTAACACCTATTACTGCGATTTGAGCCTTCCTTCCTTCATCTCCATTGTTAGTATTTTGTACAATTACATTCTTCAAACTTTGCTTGTCGATATTATTTTCCATGTAATTAATTAATTCCCCGATTGTTGGGTAATCAAACAAAATTGAAATGGGTAATTTAATTCCAAATTCATTTGATATAATATTCCTTATCTCAGCCATCTCGAGTGATTTTATACCAAGTTCGTGAATGGGGATTTCGTTAATATTTTCTATCTCTTTAGGGTTTTTAGTATCACTTTTAACCATGTTTAATATTATTTCTTTGATCTTTTCTGATGTTTCGCTATTTAATTTTTTGTTTGGGTAAAGATCTGAATTTGAATTGAATGATCTACTCGGATGATTTTCCAAATAACTTAACAACTCAATTGACAAAATATTGTTGAACGAATCTGAATTATAATCAACTGTCTTTAATTCAACTACTAAATCGAATCCATTTTTTCTAATTATTTCTGTCAATTTTTTCAACTCGATATTTATATCGTTCGGAGACAAAAAGAAGACAAAGAACTCAACTTTAATTTGTAATGATGTAATTAACATGAATATTTTCCATCCATCCTCTATTGAAGAGTATTCACTATCAAAAATAAAAATGTTGTGTATTTTCTCGTAATTATCAATGTTTTCATCATTTGTAATTATTTTGTTTGATCTTTCAAGATGTTCATATATCTCATCTATTACTTTCTTTTCTATTAAACTAACATTTCTTGTTTTATTACTACTAACCATGTATACTGTTTCACCTGGGAAATTTGTCATATTCTCATTTTCACAATATTTTTCAATTCTTATTGGAATTAATAAATCAAAGTCTTGATCCTCCGGATTAAATAGATTATAATCGAAGCAATTAGTTTCTGATATAAAATTTAAATAAGTTACATCTTTATGAATCATATCTCTTAAATTCATTAATTCAGAATTAACTGAATAGTTTAAGAGTATTATTTTTGCATTTTTCTTTAATTTCTCAATAATTCTGTTATTTATTTCATTCTCCGTAATTAGTAAATCATAACAAAAGTTAGTTTTCCCATTTATGTGGTTAAATTCTACTCCAAATCCGATTTTAGAATTTATCAATACATTTTTTATTCCAATTGATTTTAGATAATTAAACTCGCAAATATTGTCAACCGTTACAAGAACATCGATATTATTTTTTATTAAGTAAAAAATAATTTTCAAGGAATATCCATTAAGTTTCAACGACACTATTATTTTGCTCATTTCTTTTGAAATGGAGTTAATTGTTTTTTTGATCATTGGATAATTGATTATTGATGAAGCTGCTTCTTCATGGGATAAAAATGGTGGTTTTTTGAACAAAACTTTGGGAGAAACTACTGCTTTATTAAGATGATAATCTTCCATAATCCCAAAAATATAGTCACCAATTTTCCAATCAGATGAATCATCTCGGAGAGACTTAATAATTCCAGAAAAACTATATATTTTATTTTCCCCGAATCTTTTTATACAAAGAGCTATAATTATAATCTCCATATCTATTGATCTGATTTCTTTATAATTAATGCCCGAAGAATTTATCAGTTCTCCTTTTTCATATATACTTCTATTCACAAGTAAATTATTGTGATATTTAACTTGTAGTGACCATTTGACACAAATTATTTCTAAAATACATTTCCATGATCTTTCAATACTATAAAAGTCATCTTCCAGCTTTTCTGCATTATATGCCATATAGATTTTAATTGAGATTTCACTATTATTTGCACTTTTGTTGGTTATGCAAATAAGTTCAAGTGATACGTAATTTAACGAATTAATTGCATTAATAAATGATTTTATATTGATAATTTTATAGATATTTTCATCAATGATACCAAATAAATATTTCAAAATATCGTGAGAAATATTGTTTGAATATTTAACACAGAATTTATCAAATTTTTTGTATTCATCTTCCGTTATAACTGATTTAATATCTATTCCATTCGAGATTCTAGTTTCAAGTCCATGGTCTTCAGATAAATTATTCATTTTCAAATACTTTTTCATTTTACAATCGGAGATCAGTGATATTCCCTTGGTGAAAACATCAAGATAAATATCATTATTTTCAATTACTTCGCTCTCAATAGACCAAATAGATACATAAAATTCATTTTCAAGAGCCTCAATTACTATTATATATATCGAATTTCCTTCAAGATTATAATACTTAATATCATATATTTCCATCCCAATATCAAGATAATTTTCCAATTCGCTTGAAGCAAAAATAAATTCTTTGGATATTTGTTCTAGTGTTGGAATAAATTCTGGTAACAAGAAGTACCTACATCTTTCAAAGACTCCAGAACAATTTTTAATAAAGAGGTTATTTGATTCAAGTTTGCCATAGTGATCTATTAAATGATTTTTCCAATCAAAAGATTTCTTTTTAAAATCACGGAACCTATTTTTTTGAATTTGTAATATAATATCAGGTTTATTTTTTTCAATACCAACGATAACATGCGAATTTGTTCCTCCGAATCCGAATGAAGAAACCGATCCGAATATAACTTCACCTTCATTGATAATATTAGTATTTTTATTTGGAATATACATATTTCTTTGGTCGTACTTAATTAGAGGATTTAGTTCATTTAAATGTATATTTCCGATAATCAAAGAGTTATCAAGGCTAATAATTAATTTTATTAACCCAACTATTCCAGATGCAGCAAATGTGTGAGCAAAGTTTGATTTACCACTACTCACCAGTAATGGGTATTTTCTTTCTGTAGAACAATAAGCTTCATATATGGCATTCGCTTCTATTGAATCACCGATTATTGTTCCTGTTCCATGGGCTTCTACAATAGAAACCATTTGTGGAGGAATATTGTCTAAACTTGAAAGTGCGGAATTAATACAATTGATTTGGGATATTCTACTCGGAGCTGTGAGTGTCGCGGATCTTCCATCTTGATTGACCGATGAACCTGAGATAAATCCTAGTACCCTTTTATTTTTCTTAATGCACTCTGATTGTGGCAAGATTACTATTGCTGCGACTGCTTCTCCAATTCCAAAGCCATCCGCAGACGAATCAAATGATTTGCATCTTCCATCCTTAGAAAGCATCATTGACTTCGAAAATATAACAAAAGTTGTTTTGTTCAATATTAGTTGTACGCCACCAACGATTGCACCAACACACTGTTGTCTTTCAATATTTTGTATTGCAACGTTAATAGACACTAAAGAGGATGAACATGCGGTGTCAATTGTCAAAGAAGGACCTGTTAACCCAAATGAATACGAAATTCGGTTTGATATCAAAGAGGAAGAGTGACCAGTACCCGTATATGCATTTATTGAGTCTAAATCTGATAGTTTTTCTAGCCAGTCATTGGTACAACTACCAATGAAAACTCCAAAAGACTCATTTACAAGTCCATTTAAATTAAAATAGCCAGAAGTATGTAGTGCATCGTAGCATACTTCTAAAACCAACCTTTGTTGAGGATCCACTTGAATAACTTCATATTCATTCATGTCAAAAAGTTTATTATCAAAATATTGGACATTTTCAATGAATGTTCCACGATTACAATAACTTTTCCCGGGAATACTTTCGTCAAGATCTAATGAACTCTCCCAGTTAATCCTTTTTGATGGTGCCTCAACAACAAAGTCAATGTTTTCCTTTAATAAATGCCAAAACAATCCAATAGATGTCCCAGACATAGGAAAATTACCTGCCATACCAATAATACACATTTTTGATGGTTTGTTCAAATTAAAGTCAGTTCCCTCTATTGAATTCAAAATTCCTGAATTGAAGTAACTCATCAAATCAAAAGTGTACTTTTTATTAATTGGTTGATTTTCTGAGTTTGTCAATAAATCTCGATTAGTTTCTCCTTCACAAGTTTCATTGTATAAATATTCAACAATAGAATTAACTGAAGAATAATCGTAAAGCAGTGTGCTAGAAACCCTGATATTTAGCTGGGAAGATAGAATATTTGCGAGTTCAATGCAACTAATCGAGGTTAATCCTACTTTTAATAACGAATCGTCAAGATCATATGTCTTGTTTTCCGGAATTAACGAATTTATAGATTGTATCACCAATTCTCGGATCCAATTTTTCTTTGTATCTGGGATCGAATGGTAGTTTTTTTGTTTACTTAAAGCCGTTTTTCCAAATAATTTTCCAATACATTTATAATAATGTATCTTTTTATATGGATCCATTCGTAATTCATTTATATTGTTAATAAAGTGCTCATCTACGATTATTGGAATAATTGTACCACTAACTTTTTGGTTAATCATCTCATTAAATAAATCTAGATAGTAAATTAAACTATTCAAATAATCTTTGGAAGATAAAATTGAGCCTTTATATTTACTTGGGTAATTGTCACAAATGTTATCCATGACATGTAAAGAAGGTAATTTCAAAAATTCCTTTCTGTGATAAGATAAACCTTCAAATGAAAGTCTTGAATATTGTTCTATTATCGATTTTTCCTTCTCTCCAAAATAAAGTGAGAATATTGTAAAAAAAAGTAAATTATATCCATAAAAGGACAGAATCTCGTGAATAGTCCAGGTAATGAAAGATTGGGTTTCAAACTCAGTAATTGTGTCATCAAAATATGTATCAATAAAATTTAAATGTATATATCCCTCTATGGTTTGTCCTGGGAATTCTTGAATAACGTTATTAATACAGTTAAGAATTGATTTTTTATCAAGGGAAAATTTGAATGATTTAACACCCTCCTCAAACTCTAGCACTTTTTTTGGAATTTCTTTCTTTTCATATTGAAGTAAAGCAATTTTCCTGTAGCCCAAAATAAATAAACTATTTATAATCGGAAAAATATCATGATTCATTCCTCCAGAAATAACAATCAACCCATTACTTCTTTCTAACTCAGTCTTCCCTCTTTGAGTGAACTCCGAATTCAGTAAAAATAAGTCAAAGTCTTTAAAATTTTTTATTTTAAAGAAATCAACTACATGCGTATTTGGCTGTTCTTCGTTTTTAATATCTACCCCAATTTTAAAAATAGGGATACCATCATGTTTACGCAACTCCGTTAAATTTGCGTCGTTACCTATTTCGATTAGGCAATCTGGAAGAGCTAAATTGTCTACAAATAATTTACACCCTAATGACAAAATTAATTCTGAAAATTTTTTATCATGATCCCCAACCACAGTAATTTTGGTGTTTTTGTTCTTTATGAGAATGGTACTGATAATCCAAAAACAAATTTCTTTCTCATCAATAATACTTACTTTTTTACCGAACTTTATAATGATATTTCTGAAATTTTCGAATTGAGCATTTTCTAATATGTTTTGAATTCTTGGTAAATGGAGAAAATTATATAGGTCACACAAATTTCGGTCATCCATTTTCAATATATTTACCCTTTTGGCTTCAACGATAACTATATCACCTACTTTTATCTCACTTATGTTGGAAATTGAGTTCGGAACCAATGCATACTGACCCAACAAGGCTTTGTTTGAATTAGTTTGAATAATTTTCCCACAAAATTCATAACTATTCTTGAAAATAAATTCAATTATAACGAATAATATGTCTGATTTATTTGCCTCGTTACATAAATTAATCATTCTACTATTCCTGTATCTTTTATGGTCCAGAGTCAGGTAGTAGAGTAGCCCGTCCCTTAAACAACATTCATCAACTTCTTGGTGTTTCAGTATATATTCAATCTCGTTGATATTATCCGTATCAGTCATAAAGGTTTTACAATCATTACTTAATTCATTTCTTATATTTTTGAAGTAGTTCCACATCAATCCCGAGTTTAGATTAATAAAGGTACTTTTATAATTTATTGCACCAGTAACAACTAGCCACCAGGTAATTGAGAATTTCTTTTTTGATTGAGAAGAAATAATTACTTCCTTTATTAAGTCATATTCCTTACTAGAAAAAGAGTGTTTATCTTCCGAGTTAGGAAAAAAAGTACTGATTATTACTAGTTTAGAATATGAATATGCATTAAGTTTTGTAGAAAGTGTCTCCAAGTCATTTATTAAAGAAATATTTAATGAAGTACTTTTCTTCAGGATTTCAAATGCCCTAGAACATTTATAGATAATAACTTTATCATACTCATTGAGTTTTTCGTTCTCTTGAAGTTCCCATTCCTCTTTTAATACTCCATGAACTTCGAATAAAGCATCTAATTTTTCATTAAAATTTTCCTTCTTTCGTTCAAGACGAACTCTTCTCATTTCAAGAATTGGAGTTTCCAGACAGTTTTCGTGATAAACGAAAACATTTGCAATAATAAATATATTATTAGACTCTTCAATTACTGAATAAATAAAAATCTTATTTTCGTATTTGATTGATTTAGCAAATAAATACTCGATTTCTTTTGGGAAATATGGTATATTTTTTTCAATAGACTCCATATTAGCTCCTGTAAGAACAACAGAATGAACGCATGATTCAAGTATTGTTGGATGTAACCTCATATATCTGTCAATTGAATAGAAAATCCCAAGGTCAACTCCAGAAGGTTCAATATCACTAGGTAATGATTCAAAACCCATTTTCAATATTGAAATTGATTTATTTTCTTGGAATCTTATTTCCTTAATACATTTACTGAACCCCACAATCGGATATGATCTCTCATTTAGTAAGGAGTACAATTCACCTGATTGTAAACAAATGGAACTTTTCAGTACATTAAGTGGAGGTTCTTCTGGTTCATACTTATTTTCAACTTCTGACTCAAAAATTACATTTGCAGTAAGATGTTCTTGAGATTTTTTAGTGTTTTCTTTATTTGAAATATGTATACCCTCTGAAGAGGATACGAAAATATTTTTAAAAGGATCCAAAGAAATGATCAATGATGACCTCTCTTGTTCTTTGGTATAGTTACTGAATTTCCATGGTGACTTAAACTTAATATTTGCGAGTTGAATGTGAGGGGATCCTTTCTTTATTTTTAAAGATTCATCATTTAACAATTCAAATTGATGATAAACATCATCAATAGCAGCAGAGATTACCTCAATCAATCCCATTTCAGGCATTAAACTGTATCCATTTCTAATATACCCTTGGAAAAAGTTTACGATATTTTCTGTCTGCGGTGTAACAAAAATAAAGTTTTTACCTTTATTACATTTATTAGTATAAATTATTGGTGACATAGTTCTTTTTAATAAAAAAGGGTGGGATATTTCTATCCAAGGTAAGTGTATATCGCTCTTAATATACTCAATCCTATTTCGTAGTACTTGAGGAGTCAAGTTACCATGATTTCTCATTGTTTTTTTCCTAATTTCTTCCAGGTCAATAGTTTGTTTATTTGTTATAGAAATAAAATCCGCATCGCAGAGTATATTTTTTGAACATGCTTTAACTAATGGAGTTAATAATGAAGTCGGTCCAATTTCGATAATTGACTGCACTCTATATCCATTTTCAATTAAAAATTTTTCCAAGTTTTCTATCATTGGGGAAAATTTCACCGTTTTCACCAACTGATCTGCCCAATATTCAGTCCTAGAAAGTTCTTCTTCGACCTTAGAGCCTGTTATTGAAGAGAAAACGATCACGTCCTCTTTTATCGAATGAAGATCTTCATCTTTCATCATTTCCATCATTGAACGACTTATTTCGGAGAGGAACATAGAATGAAATGCGTGTGAAACATTTAGTTTCTTAAATGATTGCGATAAATCCATCAAGTTTAATATTGCCTCTACTTGAGTTCTTTCACCACTTATGACACAATTTTTTGGTCCGTTAATTAATCCGATATTTACTTGTAATGATTGATCTTCCGGAATTTTCCATTTGTATTTCTCAATTGCCGTCTTTATTTCTTCTTCAGATCGTCTTACTGCAACCATGATTCCAGCATCTTTTTTTATTTCAGATAAGAGTAATCCCCTCTTGTAAACTATTTCAAGTGCAGTCTCAATGGACATTACACCGGCTCCAACAGCTACTAAATATTCACCCAAGGAGTGACCGAATAAAATATCTGGTTTAATTCCATTATTCATTAATAAAGTCATTCCTGCGAATTCAAATGAAACTATTGCAAGTTGGTGATAAATCTCGATATCAATTTTAATCTTATTTCTGGCATCTTTATTAAACATGACTTCTTTCAATGGAATTTCTAAATATTTGTTAAGTGAATCAGAGCACTGATCAATAGACCTTCTAAAAATTTCATTTGAATTATAATAATCGATCCCAATGACATCGAAGTTGGATCCCTGCCCAGTAAACATATATATTAATTTATCGGTATTGGTTACTAGAGGATTTCTTCGTTTCTTCCCCTCAGCAATAACGTGGCAGTTTGCACCTCCAAATCCAAAAGATGATACACCACCAATTAGGTTATCTTCATTTATTTTCCAAGTTGAATTTTTCGGAAATATTGCATTGAAATCTTCGATTTCAATATGTGGATTAATTTCTCTGAAGTTTATGAGCGTTGGCACTGCGCCGAATGATAATATAATAAGTAACCTAATGAAACCAATAATACCTGCTGCGCCCTCCAGATGGCCAATTTGTGGCTTCACTGTACTTAAAATTAGTGGAAATTTTGAACTCGTTTCTGCATAACTATATATATTTTTGTAAACTTCTTTTATTGCACTGAATTCAGTTGCATCACCAAGAAGTGTTCCAGTACCATGGCATTCTAAATATGAAGGTTTAAGATTTGAGTCACTATTAAACCGTGCAGTTTGTAGCGCTCCTTGAAGAACTTTTTGTTGTGCGACTCCATTCGGTGCTGTTAATGAAATAGATTTTCCACTGTGATTCGTAGAGGAACCAAGAATTTTACCCCAATTATTTTCATACCCTTGATCCCCATATGACAATACAATTGCTCCGCATCCTTCACCTCTAATAAACCCATCTGCCTCTTTGTCAAAACTCCTACAAGCAGAATTAACGGAAAGCATCTTTGCCTTACTGAATACCACAAAATTATTTGGAGATAAATTTAGTTGGACACCAACAACAATTGCCATATTACAATCATTTGATTTTAATAATTTAGTGGCTTGATCAATTGCAATTAATGAAGAGGCACAGGCTGCATCAATTGTAATTGATGGACCCCTTGCTCCAATTAAATAAGAAATCCTATTGGAAATAATTGATTTTGCACTTCCTGTTCCTGAAAATGCATTACAATACTTTCTTTTTGAGGTTAATATTGACCATTCGTCGTTGCACATACCAGCAAATACGCCGACATTTGTATTTGTTAAGTTTTTGATATTGATTTTTGCTTCTGCTAGTGCGGAAAAACATGTATCCAAAGCAATTCTTTGATTTGGATCCATTTGAATTGCTTCTTCCCTTGATATTTGATATTTTGAATAGTCGAATATGTCTACATTAGAAATAAAACCTCCCTTTCTTGTATAATAAGTTGCATATTTCTCACTATTTCCCCCAAAGAATTCATCCACATCCCACCTTTCGTAAGGAATTTCGGATGTGCAAATGGCCATAGTTACCATATTTTTCCAGAATTTGTAAACGGAACTTGCATTCCCTGGAGTTCTAATACCTATTCCAAGTACATAAATATCTTCTCTTTTATCTATATTTGCATCGAATTTAACTAATGAATTATCAAGCTCCTTAGAATTCATATTTCCAAGTATCATTTTTTCAATAAATTCTGTGAGCTCATTTATTGTTGGATAATCCATTATTATTGTTGGAGGAAGATTGATGTCAAACATTGAAGTAAGACTATTTCTAAGTTCAATAGCCGATAAAGAGTCAATACCTAATTCTTTTAAAGGTAGTCCTGGATCTATATTGTCAACTTCACTTCCAATAGCATCTGCAATTGATTGTTTTATAGTGTTATATATAAATTTATGTAAATCATTTGGATTCAGGGTTGATAATATATTAGTTTTCCTATCCTCAATTTTTTCTATCTCAATGTCACTGAAGATTTGGGAGAGAGAGTTATATTTCGCAATTGACGGCTTTATTGGTTGTACTGTAAATGTATTTGTTTTATTATAAAGGGATTTTGATATTATTCCACCCAATGAAGTAAGCCCTAAAGTGTTTGTGATTGGAATTAATCCGATTGAAGCAAGTAAATCCATATTTAAATGTTCTTTTGCCATTCCCTGTTCGGCCCAAGGACCCCATTGAATACTAATTGACCTAATTCCAAAGTTAGATCTCATTTCAGATAAGTAGTCAATATTTCTATTTGCTGCAGAATAATTCGATTGGCCAATATTACCGATTAATGATGAAATAGAAGAAAACATTATTAATAATGGAATGTTTTTGAGTAGTGAAATAGTAGTATAGTGGAGATTCCATGCACCAATAGCCTTGGGAATAAAGGTATTTAGTAATGTGGATTCTGTTTGAGAAAGAACACTACCATCATTTAAAACTCCAGCGGCATGTATTACTCCCTTAATTTCAAATTTATTACTCATTTCCTCAATAATATGGAATAAATCTGAGAGTTTGGTAATGTCACATTGGATAAGTTCTAGTTTGATTAATTTCTCCTGTTTTAATGATTCAAGTTCTTTCAAAAGCTGGTTATTTATATTTACCGAGCTTCTACCAATAAGAATTAAATTTTTAGTCCCTTCTTCAATTAACCACTTTGAAATGACTAGACCGAGTGATCCCATTCCACCGGTAATAATATATGCATCAGAAGTCCTTGAACAAAACGTGCTACTTCCGTTTGAAAGTACGACCTTTCCAATTTGATTTGCGTGTTGCAAATATCTAAAACCATCGACTACTCCAGATTGATCCTGAATATTAAATATTTTTGTTGGGATTGGATATATTTTTCCATGGCTTATTTCACTGCTAATTTCTTGTAATAGTGATTGGAACCAAATAACATCATTTTCCACCATTTTATCAAGTTCAACGGCAAAGTAATTTATGTCATTCCTAATTCCCATTAACTCCTCTTTATCGAGTACCCTTCGTTTTCCGAGTTCGATAAAAGTCCCGTTACTTTTCAAAAAATTCATTGAAAATGAAATAAATTCCCCAATTAAACTATTAATAACAATATCTACGCCTTCAATATTTAAATCTTTCAAAAATCGGATCATATCATTGTGGAATTTTTTATGATTTCTACTACTTGTGACATATTTTATTCCAATTGACTTGAGGTAATCAGATTTTTTAGTGCTTCCGACTGTGGCAATAATCTTTGCACCAATTCTGGAACAGAATTGAATTGCGGCCAATCCTACTCCCCCAGTTGCAACATGAATCAAAACACAATCTCCCTTTCTTAAACTGGAAAACTGGGTTAGTGATACCTTTGCTGTCGAAAAAATTGTGGGAATTGAAGCTGCCTCTTCAAATGATATCGATTTTGGTTTTTTTGCTACAAGCATTGCATTTGTTGTATGATAAGTTTCAATACAGCCTTGTGAAAGTCCAAATACATCATCCCCAACTCTAAGATGCTCTACTCCAGAACCTACTGAAATAACTGTACCCGAAAAATCACTTCCTGGGCTACCAGGATCTCCCGGATAAAGTCCAATTATATTCAAAACATCTCTAAAGTTTAGACCAATAGAACGGATTCTTATTTCAACCTCTCCTTCCATTGGAATAACCCTATGTCTCTGAGATTCTACGGACAAATTGGAAATAGATCCCCTCTTATTAAACCTTAGAGACTTAACATACTGGTCGATATTATTCTCTTTTACTTTTAACGTTTTAATTTTGACAATACCATTATTCTCAAGTAATTGGTATTCTTTTTCAGTCCACTTATTCTTTGAAACATTATTATAAATCAATTGTATTTGCTCGTAAAAAACGTCACTTATTACAAACTTAGATTTGCTATTCCAATCGACAATAATTATTCTCATTTTTCCGATTTTGTTCAGTTCGTTGCTTGCGGATCTCAAGTATCCGAGAATTGATGATTGAAAATGTGTCGAAAACGTTGAATTCCCAAATAGTAAGTTTGCACCTACTGTAACAAATAAGATAAATTTGTCACCAAAATGATTATTCTTTTGAATATTTTGAATAATTTTCTGGATAAAAACAAGCTCTTTAATTGAATCATTTTCATTTGTACTTGTAATGTAAACAGGTACAGTTGAAGGGAAAAGATCGTTCTGGATCATTTCCATGAATTGGGAAATTTCGAAATATTCAAATGAATCAGTTAGAAAATTATCAATATGAGAAGATGCAAACTTCAACTTTATATGATTTAATTCTACTTGCTCATTTATTGACTCTAATTCGATAAATTCTTGAATCCATGAAAAATTGTTCATTAAAGAAATATTTTTTGAAGTGTGTATTGAAGGGAATTGTTTCAAATGCAATTCTCTTATTTCCATAATTTTTTCCAGTTTTTGTTCATTTCTAATATAAATACTTATATCTACGGTTATTTCTTTATTATTAACGGTTTTATTATTTTTCACACTCGTAAATATTTGATTAATAGGATTAATAAATTTTAAATTTACAGAGGAACTATATGGGATAATATATTTCTTCTTAATAAACTGAGGAAGAAAAACCAAACTCTGGAGACTTGTCGGAATAAAGGGTTTTTTTTTACCACTGCAGTTAATATCTATGAATCCAGCAACAAGTTGAAAGCAACCATCTAATAATGCCGGATGCAAATAATAATTTTCAGTAAATGAATCAATTGGATCAACTTCTATTATTCCGAAAATTCCATTTTTGTCAAAATGAATTTTCTTTATGGCCCTATATTTGCTGGAATACTGTAATCCTGCATTATATAATTCGGAATAAAATTTTTCCACATTCAGATCGGAACACTCGTCAAAAGCCCGAATACAATCATTTTCATAATTAATTAAGTTGTGACAGTCTTGATTAATTTCTGCAATACAGCTTGAATGTTGGGGGGTTTCATCAGTGTTTTTAACGACACCATATGTTGAAATACAAACATTTGCAGATGTACTATTTTTATTAGGGAAAATATCACAAATTAAACTGGAAGTATTATCCCATTCAAAATCATCTGAAAATATTAGTGGCTGAATGAACCTTAAATTATTGATTAATATTGAATCTATCTCCTTTATACCGTTATGGATCGAAAAATTGATTATTCCAGCAAAAACCATTTCAATAAAACCGGAACCTGGAAAAAAAATTCTTCCTTGAATTATATGCCCTGATATTGATGAATGAATCATTTCTCCAATAGTTCTTACATATCTCGTTATATTTTTGTTCGGCTGTTTTATTTTAAAATGATCAATAGGCTGGTCGATAATAAGACCAAATTCAGAAGGGTGTGATTTAAAAGATAAGCCAGATACTCTAGGCCCAATGAAAGGATGGGCTGGAGAAATCCATGGAAATTTATTTTTTTTAAAGCTTATCCTTGGCAAATACCAACTGTCAATATTCATTCCATTCTCTACGATCACATGCGAATTTGTACCACCAAATCCAAAGGACGAAACTCCCGCAATAAGATTATCAGAATCTATGGCTATTTCTTCATTTGGAATTTCAATATTGGAATTCATATCATTTAAATCCAATTTAATATTAAGTTTACCTATTATATTTGGTGGGACTGTTCTGTGTCCAAGCACTAATAACGCCTTCAGTAATCCTGCTAATCCAGAGGCTCCTTCTAAATGGCCAATATTGGGTTTTAGTGTACCAATATATAGTTTTTTTTTTCGGTTACCGAATACTTCCGAAATCGCACCAAATTCTATTGGATCTCCAAGAGGCGTCCCAGTACCGTGCGCTTCTAAGTACTTAATATCGTTAGCTGCAATACATCCATCAATTAACGCAGATGTGATAACACGTTTTTGAGAGGGTCCATTTGGTGCTGTAAGGCTTGCACTTTTTCCGTCTTGGTTAATCGCTATTCCACGGATATTGCCGTAAATTGTTTTCCCAGTTGATTTAAGTTCATTTTCAACAATAAACGATATACAACCTTCTCCTCTCATGAAACCATCTGCAGAGTTATCAAATGAACTGCATTTTCCTGTTGGACTTAACATATTTGCTTTTGAAAAAACAATATAATAAAGCGGAGACAACAATAATTGCACACCACCAACAATCGCAGTGTCAATATTACCCAAATTTATATTGTTTTTTGCAATCTCTAAAGCAACCAATGAAGATGAACACGCAGTATCAACCGTAATTGATGGGCCTTTTACTCCATAAATATATGAAAGCCTGTTAGATAATATCGAAGCAGCAGCTCCTGTCGAAGTAAACGATGTTGCAGTCATATCTAGTTTCGTAGAAAGATAATTCCAATCAGTTCCGCAACATCCAATGAATACACCAATGTTTTGATTTGAAATATTTTTTGGATCATAATTTGAACTAATTAATGCGTCACTTGTGGTTTCTAATAATATCCTTTGCTGCGGATCCATTGTTGACGACTCAAATGTAGTAATATTAAAGTATTCATTATCAAAGCAATCCACATTCCCGATAAATGTGCCAAATCTTGAATATGAAGTGTTTTTAGATAAATAAATATTGTTTTTGTACTCCTTAAAAGGAATGTAAAATTCATCTATATCAAATCTATTGATTGGTATTTCACATGCCCATGTTTTCATTGAAAGTATTGTTTTGTTCCAAAAATCCTCAGGAGAGAGAGTCGAACCGGGTAATCTACACCCTATACCAGTAATCAATAACCTACATTTTTTTCTCAGTTCTCTATTTACTCCGAAAATCATTTCCTTTAATGATGGTAGATTTTCAGAACTAATTATTCCCATTTTTTCACGATTTCTCTCAGATTTTTCATTACCACTTCTCTGTAAATTTGATAGTTCTAATATATGTTCTGATAAAGAGCTTATTGTTGGGTAATCAAATAATACGGTTAAAGGAAGATTTAGTTTGAGTTTATTTGATATTGAATTTCTAACCTCAACTGCAGATAAAGAATCCAACCCTAGATTTACCAGTGGAGTATTGGTATCCATTCTTTCAATCCCAACCACTTCACTAATGGTATCAATTATTATCTTCGTTATTTTATCTTCATCTAATAATGTACTAGGAGTACTTATTATTAAATTATTACTGATAGTTTTTGGTTTTTCTGAAAAAATACAAGAATTATTAATAATTGCTGTTTTTATCGCAGCTTCGATAAAGGAACCGTGGTTAATATTTGATTTTTCCTCCAAGTTATAATTCCAGAAAGAAACTTGAGCAGGAAGTCCAATATCACGTCTGTATTTACAGAAAGATTCAAAAATAATATTATTTTCTTGATTTGAAGAACAAATAATAAAGTATTGCAAAGGAGCTACAGAGTGAAATGAAATCGTGTGAATATCCCAAAGAATATCGGATATCATTTCTGTTTTTAGATTATTAATTGGTAAACATGTTATACCTGTTATTTTATTTATTTCATTCTTAATTAAATTTTTCTTTAAATTTTGAATAAAGTTCTTTCTTTCCATTTCAAACTTGTATTTCCATTGAAAGTCGTTTATATGATTCATACTGATGCAAACAAAATTTTCTGCTCCTGCTTCTTTTAAAAGCTTAATTGCTGCAAATAATGAAACTTCATCGGTTTGGTGAGATATTATCAGGTGATAATTTTTCCTGAAACCAATTTCATCATTTTTATGTTGTTTTACAAACTGTGTATCCCAATAATCAATATTTGTTGCATAAAATTCAATTGTTTTTTTTCTATCTCTGTTTATTAAACGGAATTCACTACCAATAAAATTATCCACAGCTCTATTTGTATCAATTTTAATTGGAAGAATGATCTTCGAAGTGTAACTACAATATTGTTGTTTTATAATATTCGATGTTATTCCTTCACCGAATTGGTTAATGATAAAAAGAAATCCTCTTTTTTTGAGAAGTACTTTAATATTTTGAATTAGGGAAATAAATGTAAGTTTTCCGAAACAGAATGAAGAGGAAATAATGGTAAAATCGAATTGATTGGAACTCAAATCAAATAAGCTTGTAACATATTCGACCATATTCTCTTCAATAAAAATCTTGTCAATTTTTTTTTCCTCACAGTAAACAACTAATTCAATTTGTTTTCCAGAAACTTTGTTTACAATTTTATCAATGATCATTTCCGGAAAAATTGGAGATACGAGGAGAATTCTTATTTTATCTTTAAACATTTCGGTATTTTTAAGGTGATTAATTATATTAATTGGAATCTTTAGGCTTTCAAGAAATATAGGCTTTAGTATTTCCTCATATTTTGAAATTATTTCAAGTGGATTAATTTTATTTCCATTATTTATAATTTCATCAATAAATTTTGATTCTTCTTTTTCGCAATCTTGTTCGTGGTCTCTTGAGTAATGCTCAAAAACATCGATTAGATGATAATGGTCAAAATTTTTAAATTCTTCAATAGAAATTTTAATTAATTCCTCTGAACTAATAATTCTTTCATTAAAAGCTTCAAACATCAATGTTTGGGGTGGTGGTAATGTCAATACAATTTTTCCTATGTGAATTGCTTTTTGCATATATCTCAATGCCTCAAGTGTACAAGACTCCATTTTAAATACTTTAAGAGGTAAAATAGGATTTGTATAATTATCAATTTTGGAAGTATACCTCGAAAGTAATGAAGAGATATAAGAAGGATTAGTTACAACCAATTCATCAATTGCAAGTATTCTGTAGTTTATTTCGGGATAAGTGTTTTCTACATATAAATAGTCCAAAATATCTCTCTTACCTAATTCAATAAATGTTCCATTTGGACGTAGTTTTTTAAATGATTCGTGGATAAATTTTCCAGTTAGGCAATTGAGTACCACATCTAACTTCGAATAATTTCCATTTCTATATCTTCTTGATGCACTCCTTAGAAATAAGTTGAGGTCTTGTTCAAAAATTTCCGGATTTCTTGAGCTAGTGACATAATGAACACCAAGTCCCAATAACCATTCCTTTTTTGAACGGGAGGAACATGTTGCAAATACAATTGCACCAATATTTATGCAATATTGTACGGCTGCAATACCCACACCACCGGTTGCAGTGTGAATAAGTACGAAGTCTCCTTCTTTTATTTTGTACAAATCGTTAAAAGATGCCTCTATTGTACAAAAAATAACGGGAAGAGCAGCAGCTTCTTCAAATGTCAAAGAATCAGGTTTCTTTGATATTAAAGTTGACGATGTGACAACCTGAGATTTAAAGCATCCCTTGGCAAATCCCCATACTTTATCTCCGATCTTGAAAGATTCTACTTTACTACCCACATCAATTACAATACCAGAAAAATCACTTCCGGGTTCACCCGGATCACCTGGATACAAATTCATAATATTTAGTATATCTCTGAAATTTAATCCAACTGCTTTAACCTGAATTTTAACATCGTTCTCATTAATATTGACAATATTTTCTATATATTGAATTTGAAAGTTTTTCAGTTCTCCTCTTGAGCTTAGCTTATATTCAAAATTTTCCACTCCAATGAAATTTTCAATTGTTATTGGTATTGCGGAGTATCCAACTAATATTAAAGAATTTTTCAGATTTTCAAGTTGACGTCTAATGACTAAATGGTCGAATTTAACTATTGACGCTTTATTTTTTAATTCATTAGTATTAATGTGATTAACTCCAAGCATTATCTGATTGCAAAATGGAATACCTGATTCAATATCAATAATTGATATTTTGTGACTATTTTCGGTTGATAGTTTGTCAAGGAGATTCCAATATATATTATTGAATGAATTAGTGTAACATTTTGAATGTATATTAATAGGTATTACATCAGTCGTTAATATGAAAAAGTTTGAAGAATTTTTCAATTTTGAAATTCCATTAAAAATATCTTCAAATGAACATTCATAAAATACTATGTTATCTTCAACAATATTTGATAATTCACTAATATTATATATCAATGCTCTTTTACCTGTTCCATGAAGTTTTGAATTAACTTTCAAATAATATTCTTCTGACGTAATTATTATGAAATCGGGACAATTATCATTTTCAAATGAATCTAAGGCTATTACCGGTCTCCATTCTATTTTTGTTCCACAACTGTTAACAGGTATCACTTTCTTGAGATTATTAGCATTTGAAGAAGGGTTTTTTTCCTCTATTCTAGTTTGAATTTTTGATTCATATTTAACAAAACTCATGTTACTAATTTCTAATAAGAATTGTTCTTTTTCATTAGAGAGGCAAATATCACAAGTAACTCTTTTTTCATCGAAACTGGTAATTCTGACGATTGAATAAAGTTCTAAGTAAGAAATATCTGAGTTAATTATTGCTTTTTCGATAGCGACAGGAATAAATTGAGCATTGGAATTCACTTCACAAATAAGAAATCCACCCAACACTTGAAAAGCCGAGTCCAAAACCCAAGGTGCAATATAGAATGGCTTTATCTCGTCAGTATTAATAATAATTTTTCCGTAACCAATTCTTTCTCCCAAGGAAACGTATTCCAGTGATTTGTAGTTACCAAGATAATTATATCCAGATTCATCCAATAATTTATAAAATACATTATGTGGGATTGATTTAATACATGATTTCTTTATATCATTAATTGAAAACGAGTTTCCGAATAATAAAGATTCACTCATCGATTCACGATCCAAAACCAAGCTTGTAAAACATTCACAATGAACATTCTTTTCTGAATAGATTGACATACTTCCATTACTCGTACTTATATCTACTCTAATTGCTTCTGAATCATTTATCATTAGAGGTGACATAATTCCCAGTTTTTTGATAATTATGGGTGAAGCTTTTATTAATTGAACAATATTCTCCTTATTTAATACTTCGAAATTATTTCTTTTAAATTCATTGATTATATAGTCTCTAATACTTGTTTTTTGAAATAAATCTATCATTTGTTCATTTGAATAATTGTCAATTGAAACAATTTTACAAATTGCTATAATAATTTCAATAAACCCAGATGCAGGGAATAAATTTAAACCATTAATAACATGACCAGCAACATATTTCTTGGATTTTGAGTTTGAGATCAAATATGTAAAAACTTCATCCTTACTTTCAAGTATTGAAATAAAAGGGTGAAATCTTGGTGTCCAAGGGAAATAACCACCTTCTTGTACATCAATGTGCTCTTCATTTTCTAATTCCCATACATTGGAAATGTTAGATCCTTCCTCGATAACAATATGGGAATTTGTTCCACCAAACCCAAATGATGATATACCACAGCGCAAAACTTGGTTTTCTTGGATGCCCACCTCGGCAAATGAATTATTTTCGTTAACCAAGGGAAAAATAACGTGGGTATTATTTAAATTGTAATTAAATAGTTTTTTAATGTGTGTATTTAAGTTATTTAGGTTCCCAATTCCTGGGTAATATCTCTTTGACATAATCAATAAAACTTTAATAAGCCCTGCTAAGCCTGCTGCCCCTTCTAAATGCCCGATATTAGATTTAACGGCACCAATAACGAGTTTGGACTTCATTAAGTGCGACAAATCTGATGTTGATTCGGCACTTTCGAATACATTTAATATTGATTTTGCCTCAATTGGGTCCCCTAAGGGAGTCCCAGTTCCATGGGATTCTATGTAATTTATGCTTATTGGATGTGTATTAGCAATACCTAAACAATGTCTAATAACGGATACTTGAGATTCACCTTTTGGGGCAGTTAAAGTTGAGGTTTTCCCGTCTTGATTCACATATGTACCAAGAATTCTTGCGATTTTTCTTTTTGCAATTGATGAATGCTGTATACAAATAATGATGCAACCTTCTCCTCTTACAAAACCATCTGCAGTTTCATCAAATGGTGAACAATTTCCAGATTCAGACAACATCTTTGCTTTACACAATGATACATAAACATTTGGATTTAATATTGAATTAACTCCTGCAACAATAACAGTGTCGGTAATTTTTTTTTGCATATGATGTAATGCAATATCCATAGCCACCAAACTTGAAGAGCATGCAGTGTCAATCGCAATTGACGGACCAATAAACCCATTGTAAAATGATATCCTATTTGCTAGTATTGATGGCGATGCACCTGTTCCAGAATATACGGAAAGATTGTCAGAATTTGAAACAATTTGACTCCATTCATTTGAACTACAACCAACATAAACCCCAATAAGATTATTCGTAGGCTTTTGGATATTTTTAATCATTTTATTCACACCTCTTAATAATAATCTTTGTTGTGGATCCATAGATTCAATTTCTTTTGGAAGGATCCTAAGTCCAACAGAATCAAAAAATTCGGATCCAATTATAAACGATCCAACATCAGTGTAATAATTTTTTGTTTTTGAAAGAACAGAAATAGATTTTTTCTCATGAAAGCAATGGGTATTCCATCTTTCATGAGGAACTGAAGAAAATTTATTCAATCCATTTATCATGTTTTCCCAAAGTTCTGAAAATGGGTTAATTTTGGTATATCCTGGTAAGTGTGCATAAATACCAGAAATATAGTACTCTTCTATGAAACTATTGGTTGGTATATTTGTAATTTCTTTTGTGGTGTCATATTTAGTTCCGTTTATTAACAAGTCTATGTGTTCTATCAGTAATCTCAATGTTGGAAATTCGAAAACAATCGTTGCAGGAAGATCGATTTTAAATTCTTTTGAAAGAACATTGCAAATTTCCACTGCCTTTAATGATTCCACTCCAAATGAAAGAAGTGGATCGTCCAATTCCGGAAAAAACCTATCTCCAATAATAGATTCAAAAACAGACTTAACCTTTACATATATTTCTTCTGGTAATTCATTACTACTGTAAACAGAATAGTAGTCTGAATCACAATTCAATTCTTGCTGATCTATAATTGGTTCTTTTGAATATCGGCCGACTGTATTTTCTCTTACAAAATCAAAAATTATGTATTTATTCAATTCTCCATTTAGTATCATTTGCTTAGTTCTAGATCTCTGTACTTTCCCACTTGAGGTTTTAGGAATTTCTCTTTCCTTAATTAGAATTAAACGAAAAACTTCAATACCAGTGAATCTCTGTACACTCGTTAAAATACTATTAATGACTTCATTTGGATCTATTTTTTCTCTTCCACCAATAATATTTTTTATGTAGCCCCTAAATCCTTGAGTTCCAGGATATTGGAGTAGATCACTTCTTACCTCCGTTGTAATCGCAAGTTTTTCTTCATTATCGACATCTATCGAGAATGCAACACAACATCCAGGACGGATGACTTTGTGACAAGTATCAACTATTTCTTCAATATCTTGTGGATAATAGTTTTGACCCCTAATAATAATCATATCCTTTTGCCTTCCAACAATATATAGCTGGTTATTATTTATAAATCCCAAGTCTCCCGTTCTCAAAAATTTGACGGATGAGAGATTGTGATCTGCGTTTTGAATTTGTGCAAAGAATATTTCTTTCGTAAGTTCTTCGAGAGAAAAATAACCAGCAGCTTTGCTTTTTGAAGAAATCCAAACTTCACCAACGTAATTATCCGGAAGAATGGTTTTTTCAGTGGGAGAAACGATAATTATTTGGTCTTGGTTCGATATTTTACTTCCACAGGATATGATACATTTTTTTTCGGGATGTTTATCATCAAATTCCACCTTGTTTTTTAAACAATACTTGCACTCACAAATAATACATCCGTCGTCAATTATCTCAATTTTTTTATCCGGAATTATTGAATCATTTTTTATTGATAAAACTTTAGGAAATAATTGACTCATCTTTTTTAGCCCAGATATAATTAGTGTATTTTCGGCCATTCCGTAAGCAGGGAGGAAACATGAAGAACAAAAGCCAACTGGGGAAAATTTTTTTGTGAACCTCTCAAGAGTTGACATTCTTATTGGCTCGGAACCACTCAATATTCCACCATGTTTAAGACAATCTAGACCACCTAAGTTTTTGATTTCTTCGAGTTCCCTATTCGTAACTTTCCTAGAAACGTAATCAAATGCAAAATTAGGTGCGGCAGTTGCTATTATTCTGTATTTTGATATGGTTTTAAGCCACAATATGGGTTTTTTGATGAATGTAAATGGAGAAAATAAATAAGATTCTGATCCAATTACTATTGTACTTACAATGAAGCCGACAAGTCCCATGTCATGATACATGGGTAACCAAGATAAACCTCTTATATTAAATCCAAATTTATCCAAAAATTTATTTTTGATTTCAATAATTTCATTTAGAGTAATCTCAATTTCATGATTTTTTTCGAATTCATCTATTACTGGGCTATTTTCTATTGCTTCAAATTTAGGTTCTACCGAAAAATTGAAGGATTTCATGCAAAGCAATGAATTATAAAATAATGATCCGTGAGTTACAACAACTCCTTTTGGATCACCGGTTGATCCAGACGTAAATTGAATGAATGCTTTTGCTGATGGTTGACATTTTGGTTTAATATATCTAATTATTTTTTCATTTACTTTATTCAAGGGTGAATTTGAAGAATAATCATCAATTTCGTTACATTCCAAATCGGATATGATTTCAAATTCACGGTATTCTTTTATTATTTTGTCGGTTGAATGCCAGCTCACAATATTCCAAAGTGGTTCATTGTAATATTTGAATTTAAAAAGTGAAATTACTTTGTTGTAAGATGAATTCGTAAAACAAGTATTGGTTTGAGTTATATCAACAATCTTTCTTAATCTTTCAACTTGTGAAGGATTGTTCGGATCTGGAGGATAAACAGGAATTGCAATAATTCCACTTGCAAGGCAGCCATAGAAAGAGTAAATGAAATCAATACCTGGGGAGTAGCAGAGGATAATTCGATCACCCTTTTTTAATAATAATTTATTTAGTAAATAATGAGAAATTATTTGGATTGATCTCCAAAGATCCTTATATGTAACGGTTATTTCTTCATTTCCATGCTCATTCAACCAAACAAAGGCATTTTTCTCAGGAGTTGTTCTTGAGAAAAACTCAATTTGGTTAATAATTTGATCGTGATCAGTTACAGTGCTACTCATAGCTAAAAATTATGAACTTAGATTTTAATGCTTGATACTAGTACCCTTCGTACAGTTACTTAATGCAAATGTGCCGTTCACTTGTAAGGTTGACACACTTTGTGCGGCAATCAATGGCTCGAATTTAATTTTACTTATAGGTATCAAAAATTCAAATAAAAAAAAATGTAATTTGAAAAATAATTTCTAAACATTGTAATTAAGTGTTTAACAATGTTGTTTCAAATATGTATTAAGTAGTGTGTCGGTAATGCGAGATACGGTATTCCGAAAAAATAAGTCGGTATTGTTAAAAACCATTAGTTGTTTATAAAGAACGGATGCATTCTTTAATATTTTTTGATCTCACCTCCTTTTCAAACAATTTTAATGATTTTTGCATCAAATTAATTTCCCGCTATCTTGGGGAGAACATTCAAACAACGGTGATTTTACAAATTCGTGAAATGAAGTGCAATAAACTCAACGAAAATAAGTTCTCAAATGGAGTAGTTTGTAAGCAGTTACGATATTTGGCCTTGGTTTCAAGTGTTAAGCCTTTTATCTTGTGGTCTATTATAAGTTCATTCTTTACTATCATTTATATTCTTTTCTTTCAAAGTTTTTCTAATATTGGAGCGATTTTAACAATATTTAATTTGTTTATAACCAACTTTCTATGCCAAATTTTGTTTATGTCGTTTCTTTTCAGCAGGACTATGAGTATTACGATAGAACATTACCTAACTGCTTCATTAACTCTATTTAATGACTTGATTTTAACTGTTCCAAGGTATATCCTCTGGGAATTAATATTTACTTCACGCTGGATCTGGCTATCATTACATATTTTTTCTGCGATATATTCTATCTTTGTTATTTGGGGTATATGCACTTTTTATTTGCTAAGGTTACCAGATTTTATATCAACATTCTTCTTCGTTGCAGGAGGATTATCTTTCATCCGGTTTTTTGGAAAAAACCAAAATAGATTTTTTTTTTCCTCACAGATTTCGACTGGAAAATGTGGTTGCAATTTTGATATTAATCTTGACAACATTCAAAGACTAAACTATTTTGAACTGATAAATCACTTTTTCTTTTGCGGAGGAACTGGTAATTTAAAGGGCGCATTCATTTTAACGATTTTAACCCTTCTGATTAGTTCTCCGATCTATATAATTGGGATAAATATCCCCGGAGTTTCCGGTTTTTATAAGCTGATTTACCGTTTTTTTGGATTTAATGGATACTTCAAATTAAGTGGTAGTTTTAATTTCCATTCAAATTCAATATATTCATTCTTCACGTCATTTTCTGTTGTAATGTTTTATTGGTATTGTATTGAACTTCAATCATTGAATTTCAGAAATTTGACATCGATTAACCCCAATGGATTTTTCATTATTGAAGATAAATCACCAAAAGATAATATTTTGAACAGAAAGTTTGCTTCTAGTGATTATTTTCTTCGTTTCATCACAACTCTTGAAAAGAAATACATCTTTTTGAAACAAAATTCGAAGTTTTTAAGTAAAGTAAAGGTGTTGTATTTAACATTACCATTATTTACAATACCATCAATTATTCCATTATTATACTTTATTGTTTTATATTACCAAATATTTTGGATTTGCAGTTCCTCAAAAACCAATAAAAAGAATTCTAATTCTATTTTTGAAGAATGGTGTGAATACGAACGTGGATTATTTTATTTACTTGATAAATTACAAAAACAGTTGGAAAGTATTTTCTCAGTTGTTTTATTACTTGACTCATCAGTACATACAAAAGTTGCAGCATTGAAAAATACAGAGTTACAAATGCTGGTTCAATCGTCTCTTGGCTTCGAACGAACATTTTCTCTTTTACAAGTAAATTCAGATGATTGGTTATTCCATGCATTTTCCTCGAATATTCAAGTTGCAAAAAAAAGTCACATCCCGAGAAGTATTAATTTATGGTGGCACTGGAATATTTTACTTTCGGATAGCCTCAATATTCCTAAAATAAAGACTCAAAACAAGCGTGCCCCAAGCGACTGGAACGCATCTAAGCCGATTTTGTATCACAGAAGCGAAGTATTTTGCATGCTACTCGAAAGGTTTAGGACTTACTACAAGAGAGAAGCTACTATTAAATATGCAGGCGAGGGCGAAGCGAATAAGCCCGATGACGAGATTACATCCCAATTACTTTTTCTCATGCAGGAATTAACACTTTACGCAGTTGACCTTTGTTGCTTACATGTATATTGCTACCATCGATTTATTAAGAAGAATTTTATTATTAATAAAGCAAGGGGTGAGTTAAATATGCAAGCAATAAACCAATTTATTAGCTTGTCTGTTGAGGTAAAAAATCGTATCTACTTTGCTCGCGAAATTGGACTACTGAGTTCTCCTTATTTGCACCCAATCTTCGAACAGGAACTTACAAGGCTTTATAGGGGAATCGAAGATTCACTAGAACTGCTCTTGCAATCAATTTGATTTATGCGCCAGATTTCTACTATTAAGATCTAATAGTGGCGGGATTACAGATGATCGACATGACATAATTATTGATCAAATGTCATTTGTGGACTGAAACATCAAAAAAATGATTTCCCCAAGGGAAAATTTAAATATGAACCGAGCTCACTCGGATTATCATCCGAAATCCACCCCTATTTGCGAAACATTGTCTGAAATGACTAAAAAGGCGGTGATGGTGAGGTCACTTTTAGAAAAAAGGAATAGGGACGAAATATTATCTAATATACTCTCAACATCCAATGATAAAACACAACTGGATAAAATTAAATTGGAAATCATTAGTAGTAATCAAGATTTATTGAGAAAAGCTGTGGATTCGATAGAGGGGAAAATGGAGGACTTAAGTAATAAAAACAAAGAATCTATTATTCTTAGTATTGATAAAAGCATAGGCACAAACCGAGAGATGATAGAATTGACCTCAAGCAATGTAATAGAAGAAGCAATTTCGAAATTAATTGGTAACAAAGAGAACTATATTGACAAAGAATTATTAATAGCCATGCTTGATGAACAAAAAAAACTTTTGAAGGACTCTAGTGGCGAATTGAAAGAATTAATAAGTGAAAGTGACAATAAGATAATTAGAGAAGTTAGTAAGTTAATGGGGATACAGAAAGATAGAGAGAACTCAGTATATTTGTCTCAGTTGGCAATTATTCAAAAACAATATGAATTAATAATTCGTGATTTAAGGAGAAGAAACTTAAATATGGAACAGGAACTAGAAACTAAAATATCTAGTGAACATCGATTATCTGAAAGAATAAAATCCTTGGATTATAAAATAAATGAATTTGCCTTGGCACTTAACGAAAAAAATTCCAAAATAAATCACCTAAATTTACAGTTGAAACAATTAAGAGAAGAAAACGAAATGATTTTAAATAAAAATACCGAACTCACAGAAAATAATGGATCCTTGGTGGATGGCTTTGAAAAAGAACTGGATATAACAAGAAACAAATACTTGTCAATTGGGTATGGAATTGGACAATTTGCAACAAAATTAGACGATTTATTTTTTAGTAGATGCAAACAAGCCTTCAATAGATTTAGGTCGAATTCCGAACAAAATAATTCAGACCGGGAAGTTTCGGAGGACAGAAGAATTAGCTTCGAATTGAATAGTGGGCAAAAGATTCAGAAGTCGATAAAAATCAATGAAAGTAATTTGATCGAGCTCATTGATGTAGAAAAACGCATTCAAGAACACGAAAGAGAAAGAAACATGGTTAATACACTTTTGAGCATGATACACGGGAAGAAATATACTCTATTGGATTCGTTTTCAAATATTTTGAATTTGAAGAGGATTCAGGTCTTAGGAGTGACATTCTCCGCATTGAAACGAGTGTTGAATCAATAATTACGAATTCTGATAATTAATAACTGTAAATGAGATCAGTACAAAGAGTGTAAAGCAAGTATTAATGACGAAGAATACCAATACTGGAAGTATTTCGATTAAAATCGTTGAAAATACCGCAGCTAGCCAAAAAATTGAATATACATATGGCATTAAGGAATAGTATAGTTTTTTTGACAAGTAACTTGATATGAGTCTCCATGTTGTAGGAACCACTCCGAATCCACAAGACGCAGTGACGCAAATTATTGAAATTACAATGGGGAAGTTTGAAGCACTTAAATTTTGGGAGTAGAATAGTAAGAGACAAATCGGAGCAATTGATATCAATATGAGAATAAGACCCAAAACAAAGAGCTTCTTGCTCCCGATGTAAACTTCGAAAAATATTCCAGAGAATGTAGCATTCACCAAAAAGCACCCAGACAACACGATATACTTGGAAGAGATGTTTTCTTCTATTCCCAAGAAGTGCATTATAGAATTACTACTTATCGCGAGGGGCAAGTAACCAGTAAGAACCTCGGCACATGCAATTATCGGGATGAGAATTAGTACTCTCCTTATTGGAGACTTTATCAAAGTTACCAGTAACTTTAAGGCTGATATGTCTTCTTTATCTCTGTCCTCTCTAAGCTGACTAATTATTCTGGTAGTGTCATAGGCTCCGTAAATCTTCCTCGCTATATCCTCTGCAGAACGAATATCATTCAATTTGATGTAGTAAGAGGGAGTTTCATCCCTCAGCCTCCAAACCCATATGATTAGAAGTGACAGAGATAAACACGCAGGAAGCATAAACAATATCCTTACCGACAATGTCGAAAGAATATTGTCACGAGTAATAGAATTGGAGATTGCTTTTGTTGGGATATACGGGCTGCCAAGCTGGGGAGTTCTAACATTTGCACTCAAATAGCCACTTACCAAGCCTTGCATTCCCGTCCTACTTTGGACCATAGCCTCCAAGTAAATGACGTAATCCACGAGGAACGAAACAATAGTTGAGAGCAAATAGCTCTGTAAAATGCCACAACAAAAAAATACAGTATTTAAGGTTGAAAATAAACTCTGATTCTGTCTATCTGTCAGTTCATGTATATATGAAGGCACTAAGTTGAACGATATCCCCACTCCCACTCCGGAAATGAACCTTCCGGCAGAGAAGAGAAGCATTCTTCTGCTCATACATAGGAATGAACCCGAGCCAAATAGGAAAAAGGAAATCAAAATGTTCTTAACCTTCCCAATGCACCCTTCCATAAACACTAGGGCACCAGAACCGAAAGCTGCACCAACCAAGAGGGAGGAGTTAATAACAATCATCAGGCAACCTTCATAGCTTATACCGTAATAGGAAAGCCGCATAATCCTGTCGAGAACATGCCCATTACCCAATGAACCACACGAAAGATGGTAAATTAACACGAGCCTTGAGACATTGGTTATACCAAGAACATATCCCGACAATAAAGACAAGCCACCCGCTGCAAGAATTCGCTTCTGACTATAACTAACTAGAGAAAACTCCATAAGAAAGATACTGGCGCTCATTGGGCGGTACATATTTGCCCAAGTTTCGAGGAGCCCTCTAGAAATCGCCCTCATAATGAACTTCCTCATCTTCACCGTCGGCAATTTCAATCCCGACCTCTTCATAGTCCTTCTCTAATGCAGCCAAGTCCTCCCTTGCCTCACTAAACTCACCCTCCTCCATACCTTCACCGACGTACCAGTGTACAAACGCCCTCTTCGAATACATCAAGTCAAATTTATGATCCATTCTATTAAATACTTCGGCAATTGCAGTCGAGTTCGAGATCATACAGCACGCTCGCATTACCTTTGCGAGATCTCCACCGGGAACAACAGTCGGAGGCTGATAATTTATACCACATTTAAAGCCTGTGGGGCACCAGTCAACAAACTGTATCGTCCTTTTGGTTTTAATTGTTGCCACTGCAGCATTTGTGTCCTTTGGAACGACATCACCCCTGTACATTAAGCAGCATGCCATATACTTGCCATGTCTAGGATCACATTTTGCCATTTGGTTTTGTGGCTCGAAGACCGCATTTGTTATCTCGGCAACACTAAGCTGTTCATGGAAGGCCTTTTCAGCGGAAATTATTGGAGCATATGATGATAACATGAAATGTATTCTTGGATATGGAACTAAATTCGTTTGAAACTCTGTAATGTCGACGTTTAAGGCACCATCAAAACGCAAGGATGCCGTCAGAGACGAAATCACCTGTGCAATTAGACGGTTCAAGTTCGTATATGCAGGCTGTTCAATATTCAAATTTCTTCTACATATATCATATATAGCTTCATTATCTAGCATCACTGCGACGTCTGCGTGTTCAAGCAATGAATGCGTCGAGAGCACTGCATTATATGGTTCTACAACTGCTGTACTCAGTTGAGGTGATGGCCATGTACAAAAATTCAACTTTGACTTTTTTCCATAGTCAACCGAGAGTCTCTCGAGTAGCAACGTTCCCAGACCAGCGCCAGTACCACCTCCAACAGCATTAAACATAAGGAATCCCTGTAGCCCTGTGCAATTATCTGCAAGCTTGCGAATCCGATCTAAGCAAACTTCTAGAATCTCTTTACCAACCGTATAGTGGCCCCTAGCGAAGTTATTGGCAGCGTCTTCCTTCCCATTTATGAGTTGTTCCGGGTGGAATAATTGTCTATATGTTCCACTGCGTATCTCATCAATAACCGTCGGCTCCAAATCAACGAACACAGCTCTCGGAACGTGTTTACCCGCTCCCGTCTCACTAAAGAATGTATTGAACGCATCATCAGATATTCCCATGTTCTGTTCGGACATGGGCATCGTTCCATCCGGGTTGATTCCGTGTTCTAAGCAGAACAGTTCCCAACATGCATTACCGATCTGTATCCCTGCCTGCCCAACATGTATCGAAATAACTTCACGCATTTTGCACACTGTTGCTCGAAACTAAAGTATTAACGTAAATAGTATCCTGAGAAGAAACCAATGAGGAGGCCGATCTTCAGAGAATTATTGATTTCAACAAAACTTATATACTAAATTGTTCAAAGGTGTGGGGTTGTCCACTAAATTTTGCGGGTTTAACCAAACGTGGGTTAAGGCGGGAATTAATTCAAGTAACTAAATGTTTTTGAAAGTATAAAATTATTTTATCTATGTATGCTCTAATAGTCTATTGATTTCATGGTAAAGCATTAACTTGACTTGAAATGAACCTTTAGCTTTCACTTGTCTTACTCCGATGAGCATTCTATGTAACCTTGAGAGATAATCTTCGCAAAAGTAGTTTACTGCTTTCCCTAGCGGTTCCTCGTTATTTCCTAATTTGCATTCTGAGATTTCCGAAAGTCTCCATCTACTACATGTGGAGAATTTGCAATTAGCCTCCGTGTGTATAAACCCACTTCTTATCAAGCTTTTTATTAATAATGTACAGAAGCGGACATTTCTTTTGGTTTTGATTGACGAAGCATTCGTAATAGTCGAATTTCCTGTATAACTCGAAATATCAAGAGAATCATATATGAAATTGAGAAATTCAGATACTGGATGAGTTAAGACAGTTGAAGTGATGTTAGAAGCAGGGTGTTGGTAAAATCTCCAAGGTTCTTCGAGCCAAGCTTCTATTTGTTCCTTACTCTCAAACAATTCATTGGGAGTATGGGATATATGTAGGCAATGGTCACCGTTCGATAGTAATGCAATCATCACTTGCCAACTTGAAGTAACCGGCATAACAATTCCTTGTTTAGTAACTATTTCTTCTATTTCATTAATTTCCGTTGGAACAACTCTTTCATTTGTAGGTGCTACGAAAATGCATATTCTTATTAGAATTAGTACATACAGAATGTGAACAGTTGGGGAGTATTTGTTTTTGATTTTGCTCATTATATTTTGGATTTGATACCGCATAACTTATAATTAGATCTAAAAAAAAATGAATTTATTCAGATATGTTATGACAATAATTTCAAAAGAACCCGGATCATCAGTGCATTGAAATAAGACATTTATATGAGTTCTCCATTAATGCAATTAATACCTTTACAAGTTCTGTTTTACGGGTTGTGTTGTCGATTATATTCCACAATTTTGCCGCTGTGAATAAATTTTGAACAAGTTTTCTTTCATTTCCCCAAGATTTGCAATAAAGCTCCAGATATTTCTTAATTTCATTTTTTGAAAATCCCTTGTTTATTTCGGTTTCAGATGGGAGTTTTGTTATAATTTTTTTCCAAACTATATTTGAAATGTACTCCCGTAAAATCACCTGAACACCAATATAATAGGAATTCTCGGTTATTCCTGGATATCCGACGTAAAGCAAATCCGAAACTTCAAGATATATGCAGTTGTCGGATATTTCCACCCTAAAATTCTCTCTATCCGATTCTCTGTTTATTTTCAAGAAATGCGTAATGAAGACATTTTCCAAGATTGTTTTCCTCCCCTCAACTATACTTGAACCGACAAGTGGGTATGAAATGTGAACTTTTAAAGAGAAATGATCAGAAGAGTTAACATTTAATTTCACACACAACTTTATCTTTGGAGGTAGTTTAACAATCTCTTTGTCGATAGCCCTTATTATTGATAAATCTAATTTAACAATTTCTGGGATCGTGTCGCATTTGATAAATTTTTCTTGGCAGGAATCAAAGTCATACGATAGTTCCGGACCCTTTGGTAAAGATGAAATGATATCAGGATTATATTTAAATATATTGTTGATTTGTTCGATTGATTCTCGGATTATTATATGCGCCTCATTTGCTTCATGTTTGAGATCCTTATCTATTATTTTATCCGGATGAGTTAGTAATAACAATTTTTTCCTTATTGACGAGATTTCATCTGGTTTAAAACGCTTTGGGTTCACTCCGAGAGTCCAGAAAGGATTGTGCCACTTATTCTTTTGTTCATTGTATCTCTCAATAATGAACTGAATAATCATTTTTTGAGAGCTTGACCTTGCTAGGAGGAAGCTTTCTTTTTCCGTATTTATCTCTGGGTTAGTTAATGGTTTTTTATCTGTACTAGACTCCCACCTTGATCTAGCTTCTTTAAGGATTACATAAGATTTGTGTATCTGTGGGGAATCTGAGACGTCTTCAAGAGGCAGTGATAACCATTTAAGCAAGTTATCACATTGACTGAGTATGTCAATATTGGGAGTATTTGGTGGAAGTCTGAGGATCGATTCCAAATCATTTTTATCTTCAGAACAAATAATCTTGTTTGAAATGAACTCCCTTTTTGAAATTCTCTCCAAGCACCATTTTGTTAGCTCCTCAAAGACCACAAGTTTTGGATGTGAACATCCAGAGTTAATAAGTCGTTTCATTGCATTTCGAGATGAGTTGTTGAAGAAAGAAGTAGAATAATATGTATATTTAAGACCAATAACGAAATAGAATGATTTTTCTAAAGTAATTGAGTTATCGGAAATATTATTTTCATTGGCTACATTGATAAAGTGCTGATTAAATAAATTGCAAACATTTTCATATAAGTGTAGAAGCTGGTTATTCAATAATTCCGAAGCATTAAGTTCACTCTCAGTAGTCATTTTTCTATTTTTTTTCTTAGCTGGTTGATTTTCCTTATCGTCAATATTGGGGCAATTTCTTTTCTTGGAATTATCAACTTTTATTGTACCATTTAGCTTAGTTTCGGAATTAATATTAGTGTTATTGTATCTAAAAGGTTGAAATCTTGTCAGAGAATCTTTTGTTTCACCTTTGGTAAACAATTTCAAGGTTTGGTGGTCAAGGAATAGACAAAGTACTATAAAATGCTCTTTCCATGGTATTTTTTCGTCATTTTGATTATCAAAAAAATCGACAAGCTTGGAAAGTGGATGAATTATTTCATTATTTAAGAAAAATGTGGAGATAATATTGTATATTTTCTTTTCATTATTGCTTAAATTGTTAAAAACTCTAACTTTTTTGAAACCTGGACTGAGGATATTGGTAGGATTTCCATTCATCTTCTATTTAACATTAGCATGCCGAATATTTTTACAATAATCTTAAATATACAATTTAATTCACCCACATGCCGCAACTATTGCAAGTTCTAATTGAATTAAAGTCTTAAATAGAAACACAAATAATATTATAAAAAGTCCTATATTTGTGGCTCGTAGAAGAATATAATTTAAAATGCATTAGATAAACTAAAGAATTAGCAAATTCCCCAAAGGTACTCAAATTCATTGCAAATCTTTGAGCAACAAAGTGCTGCTGATAATGGATAAGAACTAATACTAATAAGCTCTTCAATAAAATCACATCTTTTTATGGGGTCACCATATGCGACCGCACCAATAATAAATGTTATTGAATCCACAAATTTATTGGAGCCTCCGTGCGAACCGTATAATTCATTAAGTAGCGACCTCAAATTTTTTTTATTTCCGTTAATGGATAACCCGAACCTTCTACCTCCAACCGGCAAGACATTTTCGATGTTATTCTTAACTATTCTCATCAATACGACGTTTCCCTCAATAGCAGATATTTTTCGTTTAACCAACAGATTTACCATTAATGCAGAAAATTCTCTGAAACTTCTTGGCACAGAAAGCTGTGGATTAACCTCTATCAGTATATTACTTGTAGTTCGTATATATACTAACAATTTCCCACATCTGTTAAGAGGAGAATCCATGAGTGAAAGTAGGCATTGATGTACAATGTCCGGCCTGATATTTAATAATGACTCTTCTTTTGAACATGTCTCAGAAACATGCGATGAGTAATATTCATCTAATTTCTTCCTCGGATGATCAATTCCATTCAATAGTTCCAATGATTTGTTTTTCTTCTCATAAATTTCTAGGCAGCTATTTAATGTTAGGAAATTGCAAACCCTAAGATAGTAAACTTACGCCTGGTCAAGAACAATAAGGAGCCTTCCCTTATTCCTCCATTCCGACAAATCTTTCGGAACACTAATTATATTTTGGTTCATTGTTTACCAAAAATAATTTTTGGGCGCTCTTAACGGTAACTAATATTGAGATTGAAAAATAAAATTATGAATTTACTAACGAAATCAAATAAAGTTAGAAAGAGACCACTATCAGGCTCTGATACAAATTTTAGTGTCAGAATCTTCATATTAAATGGGTAGGTTTGACAACATGCATCTTCTATCGAATTGAGGCTTTTTCAGTTCATTGTTTGTCAATAAGTCTTCTAACGGAAAAAAGGAGCTTCTTACAGAAGAGATTATTCTTGAAAAAGGTTTAAATTTTTCAAGTACCAATGAAGTGCGCCCCGATATAATTCACAATTCATTGCTAATGTTACTAGATAGTCCACTGTGTAAATCTGGTAGTCTTTCAGAAATAATAATTTCCAACACTGATGGTAAATTGATAAGGGTTGATCCCAGGTTTCGTGTACCAAGGTCTTTCAAAGTATTTAGTAAGGTATTTTCGGAGTTCTTGACGTCTCAGAATGGTGAGATGAGATTGCCGGACGAGGAAAATGCCGTTCTATTGGCACAACTTAATGATACAATAGAAAATTACTTATCTAATTGTAAACTTGTCATCGGTATCTCTAGCGTTGCAAAAAGAGTGAATTTCCCGGATTTTATGAAGAAAGAAGTTGCATGTAGAATAGAGAATGGGCTTGAAAATGTTACTTTTGTGATAGAAGGATCTAGAATTAATGGAGGCTGTGATAAATATAGCTCGTTTTTTTCGTATTATCTATCAATTAGTGACATTAATTTTCCAGCACATATTTGTTGCTCCAAAGTATGTGGTGAGATAGAAGGAATACTAGAGATCGACTAATCACCTTATTTCTTTTTATTATTCGCCCTGCGGTTTTAGCATCCTTGAGTGAATTTCATAGATTTGGCACTCCTTTTCATAATAAAATAGAACCGGGACACATAGCGTCAAAGTGGCTGTAATACTAATCCAAATAAGTTGTCTGGCTGTTGAGATGCTATTTTTTGAGATCTTGTTAATGAGACTTTTTACGGATGCCTTACCTAGTTCCATTATTCTTTTAATTCTTACCTTATTAGTTGCATAATAGTTCAATTAGTTTAACCAAACGAATGTCTTTTTGCGGGAGTACTTTTGGAAATAAAATTATTAGGCAGAAGGTATTTTTTTAAATAAATCAAATCTTATTTACCGGCATGCAGTTCGGTGTGATTATTTAGTTTGAACCTTAGACTCTCTATATTTTTGGTACAGTATTCCTCATACCAAAACAGTGTGTCGGAAATAATTTCATGAAGCGGCTTCTCATCTAATTTTTCAAACTCATTTTTGTTATTTCCTGCATTCTCGTGAATAAACTTATCCGACAGGAACCATAGGTTCATAGAATTATCGAATTTGGGGACTTCTTTCCAACCTTCGTAGTGAAATATGTCATATATATTCTCAAAACTCGCACTCAAGTTGCCTAGACGTTCGATTTTAGTTTCCTTCTGGTATTTTTCCGGCTTTAACGACTCACTTGAGTGTAATTTTGGTTCAACGAGACGAATTTTTTTTTCAGTTTGCTCAAGATTAATTACCTTTTCCATAGAAATGTTTGAAGTTGATATTTCTATTATTTCACTTCGAAGCTCACTAGATTTTGATTCTATTTCCGATTTTCTTTTGGTGATATTCGAAGATCTTGCTTCATATTCAATGCATTTCTTGTCATAGCAACATAACCAAGGCTTTTTCTTCTTTAGATTATTGCTTTCAGCCTTGAAGTCGCGTTTTTTTCCTTTACTCATTTCAATATTACTCGATTTTTTCGTTGAACCAAGTATTTTTCTATCTTTGTTTTTATTTTCAGAATATTCGCTTTTTTTCGATATTTGATCATTCACAACTTCAGTCTCATTGCATAACTCATTATTGCCACTACTCGTATCGTTCTGAGTTATGTCATTCGTTTTGAAATGTGTGATATTTGAAGTAATAAGCTGGTTACAATTTCTCTCGGATGATGTTGACTCAGAGTTAATGTTTTCATTTGTAAGTTCCAATTCTTTATTTCGGATGCTTTTCAAAGAGTTGCTCTCAAAAATATGACATGGTTCATCTTCAATAATTGAAATACTCTCTTGATCGCTTATATCATTTATTGAATAATCACTTTGCAGATCGTAGTTATTCCTCTGATTAAAATTTACTTCCATTTATAACTTAGAATATGACTATTAACTAAGTGGATTACTTATTTGCATTATCGTTTTGAAGAATTGAGTAAATTAAATCACACAACACACTTAAAGTTTGAGAAAATTAAAATATCAATGACTTTGAATATGAACAAGACCACCGAAAAAAAATAAACTGATAAGAGGCCAACAAAAAATTGTCAGTAAAATTTTCTTATTGAAAATATGGGTGATATCAACAAATTTATAGACTAACCCCACCATTGGCATGACATGAACAATTAATAAATTCATGCCAAATTGCGCCATAACTTTGCCTTTTTGATTTAACCAACTAAACATGTTTATTATTAGAACTTGCGTTTATTGGGTATTACTTTTCAATTTGAGGACGCTAATCGGGGATTGCAAAAAAAATGGTGGTAAGAAGTATCGGGTTGAATATACGTCCAATTTCATTGGACGTATTAAGCACTTCGAAGTTGGTGTTACATCTTCAACTGAACTGGAAGCAATGAGACATATTAGAGAGCATGTCTCCCTTTTGAAAAGTTATAATGATCAGCCAGGAATTGTCAATAAAGAAGGAATGTATTCTCATGATTCAAATTCAAGCAATATTGAAGATGATGTATTGTTCATGGAATCATTTATTTCATCATTTTCAACACATTCTAATTTGACTGCACCATTTTCAACGAACGGTGTATCAATTGGTACGATTCCAATAAAAAATAACAATTGCAACTCAAATATTTTATTCGATGTAAATAATGAAGAAATCAATATTTCAGTCAATAATCATATTCTCACAAAGTTGATTCCCGAATTTGACCAAATTAATAGAACATTGTCTGTTATTCCGTGGAGGGTTATTGAAAATACTATTTATAATATAATCCCTAAAATTCAAAAGCTTTCATATGAATTTACACTCATTTGCACGTCTATTAGCAATAATCTGAAGCTGATGAAATATTATTCCGATGATTCTGATATTAAAGAGATGAGGTGGGATGCTCTACAAATGGCATCATTTGCAAGAGGATACTCACGATATGTCATTGAAATATCATCTTTGGCGATGTCCTTAATATTGATTGCACCTGGTTCAGAATCAGACTCTTCTATCATATCAGATATCGATATTTATTCAATTCTAAATTACCCAAGAAGATTGCTCAATAAACTAAACAGTAGCCCGATAGAAAAAAGATATAACTACGAATGTGTTGAGATTTTTGGAAGAGATGTGAATGATTCATGCGTTTTCTGTTATACACTCTTCTTGACACTTTATTCCCGAATGCAATGCCAATTTCTCGAAATAGGAATTTCACGTGAAGCAATACTTGGAATAAAATGGGTTGAAGAAATACACTCACATATAAGCCAATTAAATAGATTTGTATTTTCTATTTGGAGTAGATATTCAGAAGATCAAATCCCAAATAATTCTCATTACAAACCACCTAGTCCATTTATTTCGTGGAAGGCATTTAAACTTAAACTTTACGAAGAATTCAGGATTGGGCTTAATTTTCAACAAAAAATCAAGCAAAGTTCAGAGTTGGATTTGAACAATTATATTTTCTCAAAAAAACAAAATAATTCTGAGATTAATAATTACGTTGATCTCAAGATGATGGATTCAATTCAGGGTACAAGAAATTTAAGCGGAACTGAAAAGGAGATTATTGAACAGATTATTGCTGTATATAATCAGATTATTCGTCGCATTGATATTCCATCAAACGAAATTACGTTAGGGTCGACTACAAAGTTAAGTAATTCAATTGCATCAGTAATGATAATAATAGGTACATACGGTGATAAGGAATTGATAAATTCTACATTAAAAAATATGAGAGAAAAGAATGTTGATATTTCAAACGACGAATGCAGAAAATTACATAGAGAAATAAAGATGGACGGGAATTTTTCTCAAAATAATTACATCAACATTCTTTGTAAATATTTTGTTTGTAAACATAGTTTAGATTTCCAGATAAATACTCAAATCTCCCTTCACCATAGACTCGAGTTAGCTAAGCGGATAATGAGAAAAATAATAATTTCAACAAAGAATTCACTCTATGAAAAGATAAGAGATAAAGCTAGTCTATCCAATTTGGATGAAAATATTGAATTTAATGATTCGCTCACAAAATTGTTGTCTCAGTTTCAAACATTACTAGGTTTAGTAAGGATAATCGGCTCAAAATTTGATGGAATAAATGTTAAAATTAAAGAGAAAATACAATTAATTGAACAAGTTATCTTGAGCTTCGAAAAATTCAAGTTAAGGTTTGTCGGATTTATTTTCAATACTAAACATTATTTTTTGGACAGAGGTATGGACGGAGAATTAAATAGTATATCATATCCATTATCACCTATTATGGTTTCGTTAGGCCCTTCTTTGTTTGATTCTGCTGGCAATAGTTTAAAAAAAATGACGACCAAATTACGCTCAAAGATTTCATTATTAAATAAACTGGTCACATTTTCGAGAAATATTATGGTTAAAAGAAGATATACTATTCACAATAGTTTTAATTCTCACGATAAAAATACAATGTTTTATTCAACTGCACTAAGAATCCACAATAATAGAGACGAGCTAACTATTTCGAACGACTATACAATAACGTTATATAAGACAATTAAAAAAATAGGACATTCGGCTCTAAAACCTATTTTCGAAGGGGAACTTATCGATGAAAATTACCATTTTTACTTCGGAAGAGATGGAAAGTGCGAATTAAAATATGATATTCTTTCATTGAAAAAATCAAACTATGTTGGATGCTTGTTATACAACAGATTGATAGAATTGATACAAATAGATGAGCTATTTAGCCTACTTCAAAGGCAATTTATAAGTATAGATAATACAGAAAGGAAAATTTATTATGAAATTGCAGTTTTGTTTGACAAAACATGGAATGACTTCGATAATAAAGGGAGTAGCAATACATTCAAAAACATTTCTTCAAAGTTATATACGTTGAAGAGTCTTGTTGAGAATATGTTAATTTTTAATGGAATTGCAAAGAATTCTCTTGTACCATATGTTTATAAAAGAAAGAGTTCTCTCTGTTTATTTGACTTTTTAACTGACAGCATTGACAGTTTAGAAAATAATATGAGGTTGGCAGAGTTCGATTTTAATTCAAGAAAGCCCAGAATCATTCTAAAAAATATCGCTTTGGCCTTCAAAAGAATATTCAACAAAAGAGAAAGATTAAAAGCAAGAGATAGAAGGAATATTATAAAGGATATTAAGAAATTCAGCAAAATGGTCCTTGGCCTTGAACCCTATATAATAAATATTGATATATCCTTCAAAGTAAACGTCGAAAAGTTAAGCTTTATAAATATAGAATCTTCTGAAAGAATTAGAAAACTTTTTTATTTGTACACACATTGTATATATTCAACTTTAAAGAGTACTGTATTAAAGGGAACTTTAGGGAAGCGATTGTCACTCGACGTTAAAAGTGAGTGGAAGGAATTCATTAAGAGACTGAATACCGTTCAAACATCACTTTTCAATCAACTACAAACAGTACTGGTAAGTTTAAAACGTACATTTATTTCATTCCTAACTATTTCTTCAAGCCACTATTTATACAAAATTTGGAAATCAGAAATGCGGCAAATATCGTTACAAAATACATTACATTGAATCAAGTAAGTCGAAATAAAAATTAGAGATAGTTAATTAAGTTATTAGGAGGATTTGCATGCAAAATTCAGAGACTACTTCGTAAAATGGTGTAATTAATTGATATGATTACATAATTATTACTACGTAATTATTTCGCGGTTCATACACGCAAAATAAATTGCTAATATTAACTAGAAAATGAAGAATCAGAAGATTACAATAATTAATGGAGAAGTGTGTCGGACCACAAGTGTAAATAGAGATGATATTAATGATGTGACGACGCTACTTCCGTACAGAGGTGACCGAAGAGTACCTCAAACTGAAAGTAGTTTTATATACAAGAATTTTGGGGGTGTATCTTTAGCATTTTTAATGGTTATGATTACATGGATATCGCTTGGAGTAATTCTCTCATTTATCAGAAACTCAATTATCGGAACTTTATTTCATCTGCTTACACTTTTTATATCATTATTGACATGCGAATTCACACGCATATTAATTGCATACCTAATAGTATATAACTTTGATGAATCTAATCGACTCAGGAAATATTTGTCGCTAAATCCCATGGAAATATTTTCCAAAATTGATAGTATTTCGCTGGTAGTTATGGTACTTACTTTTGCTTTACTTGGAGTTCCAATGTTAAGTGTTAATCAAATAGTAAATTATGATCTTCTTTCACCTAATTGGAGAAAATCCTTGGTTGCAGCTTCCGGACCGATATCACACCTTATGTTTGGAGGAATACTTTCTGCTATAAAACTTACAATGGATATATTGACTCAAAAATTATATCTGGAAGGGTCAATATGCCAAGATTTAACGAAAGGACTGAGACTTCAGGCATTTCTGGCAGTTATAAATATGATTCCTTTACCTCCAATTACAGACGGTTTTAAAGTAATATCTCCCTATTTGCCAGAAGCCGTCAATACTGAAATTTCAAATGCAAGAAGCACTTTCTTGTTCTTTTTTTTATGCACACTACTTTTTATTTTTATTTCTCAATCTGCTTTAGTTTTAAATGCAGTTGAATTTATTACAGCAAAGCTTTACTTGACCAATTATTTGCGATGAAAAACGTAATCTTTTGAGAATTAGGGCAAAATTCCATTAATCTTTGATTTTTCTCGCTTCGTTTTAATATTAATCAGACTGAACAAATTGTTATTAACCGTAGCAATTGCTTTTGCGCCAAAACTCGTTCAACAAAGAATATTTTGAAAACTTATGTAATTGCTGACCAATGGCTACACAAGGTAAACTAATACATTTTGAGGTTGAGCCTGTTAAGCACAGCGACGATGTTGATGAAAATTCGAATATTAAATTTGAGGACACTCCGGTTGAGTGCACATGCCCATTTTGCAAAGAAGAAATCGTGACTCAGGTTGAATTGGAAAGCTCGTGGTTCACATATCTTGCTTCGCTATTGTTGTTTCTGTTAATTGGTTGGATTAGCTGTCCAATTTTACCATTAATCTGGACTCTCATTCAGGACTCAGTCCATACGTGCCCTAGATGCCTAAATAAAATATCGAGAAACAGGCGTATTAAATGTCCTTCTATTAAATCGGAAATAATGACCCTTCGATGCGGTAGCTGCGCAGTAGTCTTGACGAGAAGATACGTTCTTACCATTATATTAATTTTTTCCACTATTTTTCTCTTTACAGCGTTACGTACATTACTTAAAGTTTATGGACTACCCGATATCGAACATGGACCTCAAATTGATAATACATGGATGATGTTTATAGAATCTTGCGGAGTTAAGTCATATTTAGGTAATCCAATACGCGCAGTTAAGGAGTTTGAAGATAATTACCAATATAAAACTGTTTCTTGGACCGGAAGAGTAATTAAGGTACAAGAGGGATTTTGGAGAAAACACTTTATTTATATAGGTATGAATCCTCCACAGATTGTGACTAATTCTGGAAACCCCATTCCAGACCTTGGGCTTACATTTAATGAAGAATTACTACCCCAAATTTCGAAAATAAAATCGGGTGATTTGCTAGATTTTAATGCAACGTTGGCTGAGTTCGGAAAACGTGGTCATCCACATTTTGGGCAAATGTGGAATTTCACGAAGGTTGATGATGAATTTAATATGATTGATGTCCTTCTACCGAAACAAAAAAGTCTACTTTTAATGATTCCTTTAATTGAAATGATGAATCAGCTATCGGAGCAACTTTCAAAGCCAATTAATTCAGAGTATGAAGATAAGTCACTTCCAGATATACAAGATATCACCATTAAGCCGGGTGCCGAGGACAATAAGAGTTTTGGTCTTGAAAAAAAGTCACTTGGCACATATAGGCTTCCAGAGTCAAAACTCAGCTCGCCTTTAGAGAACGAAAAAAGTACCGATAACTAGAAGATCTCTCTACATCGGACTGATTAAATACTGTATTAAGTATTAAATTAATCTAAACTCAACTAACTTGATCAACCGGTCAATTAGTCTAGAGCCTCTCTAAATAGATAAACATTCTTTGACACTCCTTTTGAACTACGAAATCTGTCGTTTTTATTTTCTAGAATCGAAAGTAGTATTCCGGAGTCTACTCCTGTCAAGAATATTTCTTCGATGATCTGGAAACAGACAGTTGCTTAACATTTACGAAAGAATTTGATTTCTCGTTGATTCTACATTCCGTGCTTTCTTTTGCAATTCGAATGCTTTCTCTACTTGTTTGAAAGAGAGAAATCTTCAAATGTCTACAAATCGAGCAGATTGTTACGACTGCAAAGTCTATTGTATAAAGTATATTCCAAACAGAAATAAACAAAAGTAAGATGAGTTGAAGATCAAGGAATTCATTTAATAATACTTTTCCAAATAATAACATTATTGAGCAAATATAAAATGGGAGTAATGGCCAGTGAATAAACGGTAGCTCTTCAAGCGTAAATGACGAAACGTTCATTCTCAGAGCAATGATCGAACTGCTGGTTGTTATGATCAATAATGTTAGTATTGGAAATCTAGAATACGTATTTGAGGACAAGAAAAGAAATTGGAACATTATATGACACAGCATTCCACAAACTTCAAGCGATGCTAATTTAAGTGAGCTTTTACACTCGCGCAGACCAAATAAAAAATCATTTATCAGCGTAATTATTCCAGTAATAATAATCATTGAAATGATTATATCAATGTATTTCATATTTAATATTCCAGAATTAATCAATAATTCAAACCCATCAGTAGATGAAAAAATAGTAAACAATATTACTGTAAACTGGCTTTCAGTTACACCCAAATATTGAGTAGATGAACAACGAAAAATCTTACAGTGGCATTCCAACCAAATAAATGAAAGCATCTTCAATTGAGTTACTGACAAAAAGATGAAGTATTTATTGCTCCATCCCATTCTACATGCAGCACAGAATATCGTTACAAAAAAAACTGTAGTATATGAATCAAGCCCGTGATCCAGTAACTGGCCTAAGGGGGAGCTAAGTTTTAACCTTCTTGCATGTTTGCCATCGACTGCATCCAAAGTTTGGTAAAGAAATAAAAGTATGGAAACAGCTATTGATACATAAAAATTTATGGTATTGTTTAACATCGGGTTGTGGAACATGATTATCATTATTGCAATAAAAGAAGATATGAACCCGAGTACAGTTAACAAGTTCGGTGAAATACTATCCGGAATTTTACATGCGAGCAACTCCCAGAAAGAATTCATCTTTAAATCCAAAAATGTGGTGCCACTACTTTTATAGCTGTAACTTTCGATATTTCTAAGCCCGATATCATTAATAGAGTCCCCAAAAACTCCAACATGAAACCCACTTCTCTTCAAATCGCAAACCATTATTTACCATGTAAAATTCCAATTACTTGCCAGATATGTTTAACAATTACTTGACTATATCTTTTAGGGCATTTAGGATGAACAAAAGTTCACTAAAATTATTTCTGCGATAAAGAGAAATCGTGTCAAAAATCATTCAGTAGTTAAGTTTTATTTCATGCCAATAACCAAAAGAAGATACACTTTTTCGGTTCAAGTTGGGGGCTAAGGTGGGGCAATTTACTTAGGGCGCATATTTGTACCTAAGAACTCATTGAGCAATTATAAATTGAAAATGAAGGGAATATTTATCACAATACTTTGCATTATTTACGGCATTAATACAATATATGGGAGGTCTTATTACGATATCTTGGGAATAAAAAGAAATTCTTCCGAAAGTGAAATAAAAAAGGCTTATAGACAAATGAGTTTAAAGTATCATCCAGATAGAAACACGTCTCCGAACGCATCCGAAAAGTTCAAGGAGATTGCAGGGGCATATGAGGTCCTTGTTGACCCTGAGAAAAGAGCTATTTACGATAAATATGGAGAGGAAGGGTTGAAGCAGCACGGTGATGGCTTCCAAGCTCGAGATCCGTTTGATCTCTTTTCCATGGGGTTTGGAAATCTTTTTGGTATGGGAAGTGGAAGGGGCGATGGCGAGAAGTACAGGGTTCCGGATATTGTTTTTAAAGTGTTTGTGACCCTTGAACAACTTTACTTCGGCGAACTACTTTCCATTTCGTTCAGTAGGCCTGTTTTGTGTATAAATGCTAACGATTGTCTAAAAAACAGAAGTGATTGTGCAGCTGCAGGAACAAAAGTATTCACACAACAAATGGGTCCAGGATTTATGGTACAGCACCAGGTCAATGATCCCTCTTGTGTTGCAAGAAAAAAAGGCTGGGACAAAAATTGTAAACAGTGTCCAGGCGGTCCGACCGAATTAGAAACTGCCCAACTAACAGCTTATGTGGACGCAGGAATGTATTCCGGTGATACTATTCGATTTGAGGGCTCAGGTGAGCAGAAACTCAACCACGAACCAGGTGATCTGGTCATTGTGATTTTTGAAGTGGAAAATAACACGTTCAAAAGAGTTGGCAACGACCTACATACCAAACTGGAAATTACCCTTCATGATGCTTTACTCGGCTTTTCGGTACCTCTAAAGTTTATCGATGGTAAAAGCATCAATATTGAAAAAACTGGGATCACCTCATATGGAGATGTTCTAAAGATAGAAAAAAAAGGAATGCCAATACGAAATACCGGTGAATACGGTGATTTATACGTAACATTGAGATTCAACATGCCCTCCAAATTAAACGAGACTCAGAAGAATCTGATAAAACAGGCAACCTTGAACGCTTAAATATAATTAGTGTATACTACTATGAAGGCTAAATATTGCTGATATGGAGGCGGTGAAACAACCAAGCGAACATATTAGTGTCAGAAATATGAAAGTTGGCATATATAGGTACTTGTCCCAAGAAAATATATGTTTGAATAGTTTCAAGTATACTACGGCCGGAAAAATCAGACAAATTAATGTCTCAAAAAAGCCGGTTGCAACCTCTACAAGCAACATTAAATCTTGTAATTTAATAGCCACAAAAATGGAAAAGAGTAGAAATAACGATACAATAATCGCCCTGACTCTTGTATCAATTGATGTTTGAATATCCGAATACTCCTTTGCGTCGAAATTGTGAAATTTATCTTCAACGATCTGTTCCATAGGTTTGCCGATATTTATATCTTGAGATTCAGGGACTGAATCTACCATTGATTCAATTGTTTCGTTCTCGTCAGGAAAATTTGAGTGAAATTCAAGCTGTTTTTCTATTTGATCAAGTGTATTGGAAATGGATGACCCACTGTATGTATTGGTGGATGCATATAAAGTTCCCTCAAGGGAGAATTTATTATATTCGGATAATCTATAATCTATTATGGAGTTATTCAAACCTTTATTGATAGAATCTATGCCGTAGCCTTTGAATGCCATAATGATATTTGAAATCGACGATATAGCGGCATGCAAAGAAAGAGTGCAAGCAACCAAGTTGGAAATACTCAGGAAAATCTTTGAAAGAATAAGTAAGGTGCTTTCATTATTATAATTTAGTGCCACACTCTGTAATGTCGACTCTCCAAACGTTAAGTATGAAAAAATTGTGATTATTGAGAACAACAGGAAACTAGATATTGAGGCCGTACTTGAAAGTATCAATATTCTATTAGTTGTGGGATTCAGAAGTTCATATGCAGTAGCGGGAGAATTTTCATGATTCGAAAATGCAAAGCATGATACAGTTAACATCTTTATACACGACATTAATTCTACTTCCGAATTCCACCATATAACTTTACCATGATTGAACGAGGCCCCAAAACAAAAGTAATACTGAATAACAGTTATTGCAAAAAGAAACCCAGCTATTAATGACAACCAACTAATATGCCTAGTAGCCTGAAGCTCCTTTTTAAGAGAAAATGGGAACATTACAACTGCACAGAATACCATTAAAATTATTTGATTGTACGAAATGCCAGAGTCTGTAATATAAATCGATATAGGTGGAATTAGTTGTTCTATACAAGAGCACCAAATAATTAAAAAACATGGTAAAGTAATCGCCATTGCAAAGAATATGGGTAGATTTACAATCAATGCAATGATTTTGGTGTATGAGGAAAGTCTCTCAATCTTTTGGAAATTCACTATCTGCTCTTTAGTATCAAAGTTACCTTCGTATAAGATCGCTTTTAATAGAGTATTACCATAGTTATCTGCAAAAAGTAGAGTTGCAGACTTCATCAACACAAACTGAGTCATAAAGAGGACAATGCATGAAAAGAACATTACTAAAACTCCAAGTAATATTCCCGTTTCCTTCATACAAGAGGGAAGTAGGAGGACAGCTGAAGGCGAAATAGATGCCCATAGAACAACAACATTTTGCATTAGAGAACCTTTCTTCAAGTATCCATTAATAGTAAACCTATTGGATGAACTATTACGTTTCATCGAGTATTAGAAACATATGTTTGTTATCTCAAAATAAGTCGGCATTGCAAAGGCGCTACTAGACATAATTAAATACCGTTGTACCGCTTAAAAATACCGATTTGATTAACACCGACCTCTAAAAAATATGTAGTTGGAGTTTACGAAGTATTATCATGTAAAAGCACACATATTGTGATGGAAACTTATCATTCCACATGTAGCTGACTATAGTATATTTCTCTTCGAATTTCGACCACTAATTCCGATAATGTTTCGGGTTTGACTCCCAGCTCCATGAGTCTCATTAGAATGATTATTGATTCTTTTTCCAAGCCCGTATTTAGTAATTTTGCCAGATCGATCAGCGTTTCCAATATTTCGCGATCAGCGTTCTCTTGGGGAACCACCTTCATTTTGTTTTATGTATAATACAAAGTCACAATAATGAGGCACAGAGAAATGCGTTAAACTCCCCCCCTCCCCTCCACTCCCCTCACTCCCTCAATAACTCGTCGAAGAAAATCAAGATATACAATAATTAAATTCGAAGAAATATCAAAAAGTGGTGTTACGGATCATACGCCAAAGATACCAATAAAAATTCTAACTAGCGGTTTTCTAATCTAAACGACAAATTTCAAACGAAAAGTACCCTCGTACGGAATCAATAATGAGAACTATCCACGAAATCTTCTGAAAACCACTTCGTCTTGAGAAATATTCCAAAGGACTGTTGATTCGCCTCCAAATGCTACAAGCGCATCTTCATCTGGACAACTTGAGCATGTAAACAGTTTACCACCTTTAAGAGGTTTTGAGGTAACGCTATCAATCATATTTGACAAGTCCCATATTTTTGAAACTCCCTCTATATCGCAGCTTACTAACATATTTTCAATGGAGGTGTGGCAAATAGATGTAATGGGTTTTGAATTCTGATTTGCCAGTACTGAGAATTTATATTCAGTGCGATTTCCTGACAACATCCGAATATCACATCCGAAGATATAGCCGTTCTCCGTTGAAATTGCAACAACATTACCATTTTCATATACGCTTTGTCCAAGGAAAATAAGTGATTCGGGTTCACCAAACTCTTGATCATACTTAAATTTGACTCCATCACCAGCGCTTCTTATATCTATAAATTGTATTGTTTTGCTATAGTCTGCAGATATCAATATGTTATTTTCGGTGTGATGCCACTCCAAACATTGCACTTTGTCACTACAGCTCGAATATGTCTCAATGCACGAACAGTTGTATAAATCCCATAATTTAATTGTGTTATCTGCAGATCCAGATGCAAGTAATCTCGGATTCTTCGTGTGGCACGCTAAGCTCATTACTGCATTAGAATGACCTTCTTCACCAGATAATGTAAGTATTGGATCGATCGAGTCGACGTAATCTAAGTTCCAGAGATTTATTTCACTATTAAATGTTCCAATCGCGACAACATTATTGTTTCTTATATTTTGAGAACCCAATGACAGCCATTCCGAACAAAGTGGATAGTCCCCTATTAATACATCGTGGTGCACATAGAAGCTTCCATCATTAATAGAATACAAATATACCTGTAGTGTTGCGACATCGTCTTCAATTACGGTTGTAACTAGGAGTGAGTCTCCTTCTTTAATTTCTAGAGCATCATCTTCAGAATCAATGGAATAGTCTCTAATAATATTTGGATCCTTTTCATAATTGAACAAGCCTCTTTCTACATTATGAAAGAAGTTGTCACCGTAGAACTGATGACTATTTGAACCTTCAGCCTTACGTTCATTTGGTTTAGTACCGGCATCGGTTCCACCACTATCCTCATACTCCTGTTGAATGTTATGATTTACAAAATACTGTTCAACCTCCTCATCATTCATTGAGTAATGGGCATTTTTAATTGGGAACTCCTTTGCATAACCCCTTGGAACCCATGATAACGAACTTATAGCATTGCAATCCATTAAAAAAAAAATATGGCCGGAATATCGCGACCCCTTAATCTCTCCCGCCTCGTCTCCAATCTACGCTTCGGTATCACTAGAGTGCAATATTGTGAAAATTTGAGGGATTGAGTTATTTCCTTCCAAATGCTTAGGAGGAACGCACGAAAACGGAAAGAATATCTTTCTAAGAAAAGCCTTGAACATATTGAAAGAAAAAAATTTGAGAAAAGTCTCAGGCTTAGAGAGGCAATAGAAGAAGGTAAACATATTCCAACGGAATACAAGAGTATATCCGACAAAATAATCGAAAATATTGATCTTATTGATACATCCATTGATCATACATCCCTTGACAACGAGTATTCACTCTCGGGATGTTATGAGCCGAAGATATTAATTACTACATCTAGAAATCCAAGTAGCAGATTACTACAGTTCGTTAAAGAGCTCAATTTATTTGTTCCAAATAGTTTTAGAGTTAATAGAGGTGGCTATATTTTAAAAAACTTCAGCGACCTGTGCCGATCGAATGGTGCAACGGATCTGATTATCGTTCATGAGCATCGAGGAGAACCTGATGGATTAATTGTTTCTCACTTTCCTCACGGACCAACTGCATATTTTGCTTTAGAAAACGTGGTATTAAGACATGACCTTCCAATTAGGCCATCAACAATATCTCAAAATAGTCCTCACTTAATTTTCCAGAATTTTGGCTCCAGGCTTGGAAAAAGAGTTTCGGAAATATTGAAGAATTTGTTCCCAAGACCTAGAGACGCCTCGCAAAGGGTTGTTTCATTCGTAAATGTAGATGAGAAAATAATATTCAGGAACTTCTCTTGGCTTCAAAGTAATAATAATGGACCAGATGGGATTGATCTAAATGAAATCGGGCCCAGGTTCGAGCTAAAATTGTATAAAATAGAACTGGGAACACTTGAAATGAAGAACTTATCAATAGAGTGGGTATATAGACCGTTTTTTAATAGAAAAGGGGCCTCACTGAGTTGATTGCCTTTAATTATAATCATTCTTTCCTTTAATCCACTTCATTCTTTTTTTGGCTGCGATATTTCTTATTTTATGAGCATTTTCTAAAATATACTTTGAAGCTTCAGCCTCCATAACCCAAGCATGGCTTATTTCTGTTATTTTATTTGAGAGCTCAATCTCTATCTCACTTGATGTTCTATTACTTGAATTTATGACGCTTAGTAACTCTTCTAATGAGAAGCCAATTTTCTCAAAACCCGTCTGAAATTGCAATACTATTTCCGAAATACTCTTTTCATTGTTTCTTCTCAATATTTCTTCGAGGTCTCTGAGTTTATTTGAAAGAATTTTGAATCTTTCCGTTTGTGAAATAATATCGAAAAATGCCATTTCACATTGTGCGGAAAGGGAAGCTTCAATTTTACAAAATTCCGTGTTTGCAATTTCAGCAACTTCAAAAGCTTTCGGAAAAAGGTTACAAGAATCGTTATTATACTCACTATTTTCGCTCTTTAAACTAGTGTAATTACTTGGAGGTGCGGTTGTACTTTGAAGTATTGGATCTAATATTGAACCTGTATTTTCATTTTCTGTACCTAAAAGATTAAATTGTGAGCCCAATTCGTTCATTTTACTAACTAGTAATCTGACATCATTCACTTCTTTTTCGATGAGTTGATTGCTTCCCAATTCTTGAATCGTCCCAAGTTCTTTTGAAAGAACATTTATCGAACTTTCAAACTGTCTTTTATCCACTTCGACTGTTTCCTTCAAACGCTTTAATTCATTGTTTAACGATATTTTTTCGTATATTAAATCTTGAATCATTTTTTTTTGGTGATTCACCTCTTCAAGTAGATTTTCATTTTCAATTTTAATAGCTCTTTTTGATTCCTCAATGGATCTTACAACTCTATTATGTTCATGAATGAGTTCATGCTTAACGACGCTAATTTCAACATTCGTTTTCTTTTCCAGAAGCTCCGTTGTTTCCATCAATTCTTTTTTAAGTTTAGATACTTCGATTTCTTTTTGGTTGGATTCTTCCCTCATCCTTTCAAGTTCCTTTGAAATTTTACACATAGTTTCTTTCTTTTCTATTTCATCAATACATTTATTATTAAGCTCCTTATGTATTTCGAGCCTTTCATTCTCGATTTTTGAATAATTAATTTCAAGTTCCGAAATTTTTTTTTTGAGATCCTTGTTGAGTGACCTTTCAATTTCTAAATCCCTAAGTAAAACTCCATTTTCTTTATTCATAGAATCTATTTCTACATCTTTCCTCCTATTGAATTGAAACTGATTCGAGAGTGCATCATTTAATTCCTGATTTTCCCTTTGAAGCGACTTAATTTTTTCATTACTATATTCAAATTGAGCTCTTAACTCTTTAAGCGATTGTTTTACTTCATTTAATTCAACATAACCATGCCCAAGTCTGCTCAATGAATTATTTAGTTCAATAGTCTTTATATTCAATTCCTCCTTATAGGACTGTATTTCTAAGTCTTGTTGTGAAACACGGTTGCTTAAAGTTCTCCCCTCTTCAGCCTCAGTTCTTAACTTTTCCTGCCAGATAATAATTTCTGATTGTAAATCGGAGTTCCTTTCTTCAAGTTCACAAATTTTAACTTTATAATTATCTAATATGGACTGTAAAATGCAATTTTCACGCATTTTCTTTTCCAAAACGGTTTTCGTTTCATTATAATTAAGACTCAATTTCACATTTTCATCGGATAGCTGGGTAATGTTCTTGTGTAATATCTCTTCTTGATCTCTCTTATCTTTTAATATATCCCTTAGGAATATTAACTCATCATTAATTGATCTTTTTTCTTGACTAAACAGATATTTTGAATCGTCTACTTTTTCAATTACTCCCAAATTCTTGAGTTGCGACAATAACTTTTCAAACTCAACAGATTTATCTTTATTCTTCTCAAGTTCGGATTTGGTCTGTTCATGTAAAACACTAATTTTTTCAAAATTATGCTTTAGAGTATTGTTTTCATCTTCTAGTTCCGATAGACGATTATTCATTTCGCTTTCTAAAGTTATTTTTTCACTCAAAATTGCCTTGTTCATACTTTTCAAATCGTTATTTTCGATATTCAGAAGTTTAATTGAATTATCTATTTTGTTTATTAGTTCTTCCTTTCTCTTTAAATTTACTTTATATTCCATATTCATTTTGTTCAAATTATTCAGTTCGCTGCATAAATTAGTTATAATTTCTTTCCCCCTTTCTATTTGACAAATAATGTCAGATTTAAGCTTTTGATGTATATCTCTTATTGAAACTTGAATATGTTCCGTTTGTTTTATTTTTTTTATAATTCTTAGTAATATTATCCTGAAATTTTGTTGTAATAAATAAGTATTTGACAAGTCATTTGGATACTGAATTACTTTCGTATGGAAAAAAGGTAATTGGGTCGCTTGAACTTCAGTTAACTGACTTAAATAGTCGATATTTTCATTAATAGTCCTATCGTTTGAATACTTATTCGTAACGAATATTGTATTTGAAGAGTCAAAATTGGCTCGAGAATCTTCAACTAATTCTAAATAATGAGGAGCATTATAAAATTGGCTGGACCAGGATTGTTGGTTAAATACAACTTTCTTTAATACTTCTACATCTTTTTGTAGCGATTGCCCTTCTTTAACAGTTTGGGCTAATTCTTTGAGTAGTTCATTGGTCGTTTTTTTAGAGTCATCTTTAGTTAGTAAAGTATCATCATCGTTTTCAATCGGGGAACTCCTACTTTTTTTTTTTGATTTGTTAGATGTACAAATATTTTCATTTGTTTTTGTCTTGGAATTTCTTAACGGTGTTTCCAGCTTATTAACATGTAACGCCGTATCCAATCCTATTTCACGATTTAACTTTGGATGATGTACGTGTGACTTGAGAATAAAATCAAAGAATTCCTCATGAGCTGATTTGTACATGTGTCAGAACAATTTCATGAAATATATTCGATTTTTCAGTTTTGCATGTGCACGTGGAGTCAGACCCCCACAATATTGGCGCGTGTAATAGCGCCACCTATATGGTCACTCCATCATTGCATTTGTTAGTTAATTTTGATTCAAATGAGATCGGAAGTAATTTGAAAATGCAAAGAAATGTGAAATTTTATTAATATAATAAACCTATAATTTGGTTATCTTTAAGTCTAGGCACGATTTCCTTCTAAAAATTCATTCGTTTAAATATGGAGAATACTTAGGTAAGAAATATTAATTCACCACCAAACTTTATTTCTTGAATATTTCATACTTAACACTAACCTGTCAAATTTAGAGCGAAATATCTCTATGCAGAACCTACAACATTTATGCTTTCTGGCTTGGCCGTAAAGTTAACATCTTTTTCAGCCAGTATCTTTGCTCTTATTCTCCTCCGCTCAACAATCTTGCGATAGAGAGGTTTAGGAACAAGTTCATCAAATGCCATATTTAGAAATCCTGCGCCAATTGCGAGAATATAAAGCCACCAATATATCGTATATGTCCCAAATATTTGTTGCAAACCTGGAGTAAATGTAACAATTAACGTACTGCTTGCGCTCAGACTACAAGCGAAATGTAACCACGGGTTGTTGAATAAAGGAGTTGTGAACCAATCCCATGTTCTAACAGTATATGCACGTAGCATTTCACAAAAAACTGCTGCAATAAATGAGGCGGTTCTTCCTCTAATCGTCCCAAATGCAACTAAATCAATATAATCGTCTCCATGTGCCTTATATTGGGGAATACACCAACCGTTTCTACCAGGAATGCAGGTGAGACCAAGAATTTCAGCTTTTTCATATGTACTCTTGACATACGGAATATCAGAGGGAAAAAGCAAAGATTCAACCCTACCCTTTGAAACTCCGAGTATTTGTTCCATTTTATTTGTTAAAGGATTATAGAAATCGATATTTGTCACCCAGCCAGTCTTACTAATATCAATTATATTTAGTCTCCATTCATGAGTTTGACAGAAATATCTATTATTCGAATCATGAAGACAAAGAGATTCTATTGAATTTCTTTGAAATACTCCAAGTGAAGTGTACATTGAAATTATCAAGACCGAAAGAACACAAATTGCCTCAAAAATGGCATGAGGAATATTACCAAATAGCCACCAATCTCTTGTCATTATGGGACTTTTTTTTGGTCTTGGGGGTATCTTCATCATGTTAGGGTCCGGAGGGTCTACACTAAGTGCAACTGCAGGACCACCATCTGACATTAAATTTAAGAATAATATCTGCAATGCGGCAATCGGGATTGGTAATTGGGCTGCAATTGCAATAGATAGATATATTATTTCTCCGATATTTGTCCCAAGTAAGAACGCGACAAATTTTTGTACATTGGAATATATTTTTCTTCCTTCTTCAATAGCATTTACGATTGTTACAAAATTGTCATCGAGAAGGATCATCTCCGAAGCCCCTTTCGCAACCTCTGTACCACTTATCCCCATTGCAACTCCAATGTCGGCAGCTTTCAATGCGGGTGCATCATTTACACCATCCCCTGTCATTGCCACGACTTCTCCCTGTCTTTGAAGAGAACGTACAATTGCAATTTTGTCCTCTGGTTGTGCTCTACAAAATACGCTTACAGATGAAACAATTTTATCGAATAAATCATTTGATATGTGCGGTTTTGACGCATCGCAATTTTCATGTAATTGGTTACAAACTATAGACCCACAATAATTATCAACATTTATATTTCTTGATGAGTCTTCTAGTTCCTTCTCATCATCTAATAATCCAATTGATCTAGCAATTGCGCATGCCGTTGGTTGTTGATCTCCTGTAATCATAATTACACGTACTCCTGCTTCGCAGCATTTCGTAATTGCCTTTTCAACTCCAGGTCTCGGAGGATCTAGACAACCCACTAGACCCAAAAGGGTAAGTTTATTCTTATCCAAAACATACTGTAATCTTTTATCGCTACACTCCTCAGTTACCAAATCAAAAAAGTCCTCGCTTGTTAGAGGAAGTATTGCGATTCCAAGAACCCTTAGTGCTTCGCTACTAAGTGATTTATTTGTATTCTCTATCTCAAGAATCTCATTTGAAGTAATTTTTTCAGAGAAATCAATTTGCACAACGGAATTCTCATCTTGCCAACTAGTATCAAGAATAAACCCAATATGCTTAACTATCTTTTCCGGAGCCCCTTTTAATATTGCAATATGTGTGTACATCCCAGAATCGAGATTATCAACGGTTTTTGAGTACCTTAAGGAAGAACAATTTAAAGTTTTATTTTGGGAATTAAATTGTTTGGAAGATTTTGAATCGGTGTTTGAGAAAATGATATCACCGAATTTGTTCGGAACTGCAAGTGAATGAACTGTCATCATCATTTTCCTTGATGATGTAAATGGAACTTCTGCAGAAGGTACTCTTAAATATTCAGTTTCATCTTGAAAATTTAAGTTCGTTTTATTTTCTTCATTGCAAGTTTCGAAAACACTCTTCTGCTTATTGTCTCCCAGTCCAGAATCATCTAGGCCTTGAACTGGTGAGCTTCCTGTTGTGATAACCTCTATCCCAATATTATTCCCTTGATTGCGGGAACCTCCGTTTTCCCCACTAAACTTTGAACCAAATAAATAATTTCTCATTTCAGTTTTATTTTTTGTTTCAACTTCGTATTTATTGTGCTCCTGTGACTTCTTTTTTACTCCAAAAGATGCCTTTGCCGCTGCAACAACAATTGCACCTTCACTCATATTTCCAGTAGTTTTCCATGATCCGCTGTCGTTATCGTAAACCAGGGCTGTTCCATAACTGTTTAGGTACCCTGCCAAAAGTGTGCTCCTGACGTACTTTGTTTGCGGCATGTTACTGTTTATTGGATCACCAAAGTCTCTGCAAATTGAATTGTAATTAATGAATTTAAATGGGACCACCTCCTTCGAATAATCTTCATTCTTAAAGTTAAAATTTTCTGTTATTTCTCTTGTTTTGTTTTTATTACTAGAGATTAAATTCATAATTTCTTCTTTGATGTTTTGTGTTAGTGAAGATGTCAAGAAAATTCCCCCATTAGGATCATTACCCCTTGTAGGATAAAACGAGAAAATGGAGGAATTGTTTTGATATTGCTCATTTTCAATCGATACTGTCTCATTTTTTGGGTTTAAATTGCTTTGTTGCTTATTTTTTTTTCTAGAAAAGGTGGCTAACTTTACTGCAGTCATTTTTCCTTCAGTCAGAGTTCCCGTCTTATCGCTACAGATTACTGAGCAACACCCTAATGTCTCAACTGCTGGAAGTTTCCTGATGTTTGCCTTTCTTCTACACATTTCAGAACATCCAATTGACAGGCATATTGTTACGACCATGGGCAACCCTTCGGGTATTGATGAAACTGCAAATCCAACAGCAACCAATATTATGCTAAATACTGGATTACTATTTGGATGTGATGGATCTTTATAATTAGTCAACAATGCTACAATAACTATTATAACCAATACAAATAATGACATAAAGCCAATAAAACCACCAAGTCTATTCAATCCAATTTGCAGCGGCGTTCCACTACTTGAACTGTTATTTGCAAGCTTTAGTTGTCTCGCAATTCTTCCTATTTGCGTATTCATACCAGTTAATACAACAATTGCTTTCCCAGTGCCATTAGTAACTGCGGTTGAGGCAAAACAGATATTTGTAGGAAATGGACTTTGAATATCAGAGTTAACCAAATATTTTGAGACATCTTCTGACTCACCCGTTAGAAGCGCTTCATTACATTTTATTTCAGTAGCTTCCACTAATCTTACATCGGCAGGAACACTATCGCCTGTTCTCAATAACACAATGTCACCTGGGACCAGATTGTGCGCAGAAATAACATTTATTATTCCAGATCTGATTACTGTACACTTAGGTGAAGACAAGTCCGCAAGTTTTGCGAGAGCATTTGACGCATTATTTTCCATATATGTCGCAAGGCTTGCGTTAATAAGTACAATAAACAAAATTCCCACTCCTTCAACCCATTCTTGGAATGCAAGTGAAACAATTCCTGCTATAAGCAGTAATGACACAACAAGTGAAGTAAATTGACTGAGGAATATCTTCCAAATTGGCTCGTGCTTTTCTTTTTGAAGTTTATTTGGACCATACTTTTTTTCCATTAACTCATTTGCCATTTCTTCGCCAAGTCCATTGAAGATATTGGTCGATAATTCACTAACCAGTTGGTCAATTTCGATTTGACTCCAATAATGTATTGGCTTTTGGGTCTCACACTCCTCTAAGGTTCGTTCAAGAGCTTTTGAGACGAATTCTGGATCTCTTCTTCTCGCCTCTTCAATTGTTTCAGGAATAAATTGCGTTGACATACTCAATTTATTTATTACCATATCCTGTACAGCCATTTCATTGTATTGTAAGTCTGGAATGCTGGAAATTACATCAGAACTCATCTGCTTTCCGAAATAATTATTTTCATTTGAGTGAGCATAGTGGTTTAGTAGGTTTCGGCTTGCTAATAGGTTAAGTCTGTTTTGCAAAAACATATGTGGGTTTGGCGAACAAGTTTCTGGATTTGGTTCTTCGTCCGCAATTTCCGCATGTAGTAGATGTCTTCCATTGGGAGTCATATCAATAAAAATACTTGCACTTGAAATGGGGGATACGATTTTTGAAGAGGGAGATGAATTATTACCATTATAGCTGCTTGTGTTAAAGTTGGGTGAATATGAAGCAGCATCTTTTATTGGAGATTGAGCACTCATCTCAAGTGGATATTCACCTTTCTCGTTGAGAGTCGAATTTAATTTATTTAAATAAGAGTTAATATTATGAGATTGATTGGTTCTGCCTAGTCTTCTCAAATCAAAAGAATCATCGCTCCCTGGCATTAAGTATCTTAGTAAGCTGTGTCTAAATAAAGAACTAAAATACAGTAAATAGTGATAGCGTGGTGAACTGCAGATAATTCTAATTAGACTCGAATTCGAGGATTATATTGAATTTTCAAAGGAAAAAATTTAACCTAGCGCTAGAGATCATAAAAGTTGTTATATAAATTCCGGGTTTATTTTGAGGTCTTAGTTCTCGGCATTCGAGATTCATTTCTTCCTCTACCTCTATTTCCGGATCTACTTGAGTCTCTATTTGCTACTTCTTCCTTCGCTGTATTTATATTTTCGTCATTCATCCTAATAAATTTAATATTGTTACCACGAATATAGCACTCTGTCATCTTGAGAAAACAGTTCCCATTATTCGACGTACAAACGACATTATTTAATGCCAAATTCATAAATCCATCAACGCCTGTCAAAACTCCCGAATAGGTCTCTCCATTTTTCAGTTCCACGAGCTAAGAAAGTAATTCACGACATAATATTCATCAGAACTTACTACAGGTTTGTGATGAGCTGCTCTAATAACGGACAGAGGTAGCTAAATACAGTGGGTCACTATAGTTGAGTGGATGAGAATTAACTTACCACCATTATCAATGAAATTACAAAACTAAGACGGGAAGCGTGCGCGCGAATGTTAACCCCAAGATTCAATAATTACTCTACCTTCTCTAAACATGTTTCTATAAATCTCATCATTGGGACACGTTTCTATTATAATGGATGAAACAACCCTTTTTATTTCCGAAACAAAGTCTCTACTTCCACACATAAATATCGATGTTTCATTGTTGAACAACATTTCTAATATTATGCGCTTATGAGTTGCAATTATATCACCAACGCGAACGCCTTTAGATTTTGAAAGTGCGAAAAAAACTTCTGTTAAAATCCCTCCATTCTTAAACTCTTCGAGCTCCTCCTTGTATATTACTTCATCTTCAGTTCTACAGCCGTAGAAGAGATAAGTCGGTTTGTCATAGTGAGTTATGTCGAGTTGTCTGCGCTCCTGTAATATTGCACGTATAGGAGAAATGCCACTTCCATGAGAAAACAGCAATAGAGGAGAAGTAAACATTCTGATTTTGAATGAAGGTGATCTAATTATTCCGAAAATATTTGATCCTAATTCAAGTTCGAAGAGGAAACTTGAACAGAGACCTTTGAAATAGTATTCATCATACTTTGGATCATCTTCGGACAAGTGAAACCTTTTGGCCGTGATTGGGCCCTTAATATATGTGCTGATGGTTAAATCGACCGTTGATGGAGAAACTTTGGAAGAGGAAGAAATGGAATAACTCCTAAATTTCTGTCTAATGCCATTGAACTTCAAAAAAACTTCTACTGGTACGGGAGTCAAGCTCCCCATAAAATGTTCGATAAATAGTGAGAATGAATGCTTATAGTCATCTCTGTATAAATTAAATATTTTTTCATCCGTAATGAGTTTCTCATCAGCCTTACTCAAATAGGGAAAAAACTGTGAAATAACGTTTCGCGGAGGAAGGGTAATTAAGTCAAAATAGTACTTCAGGACGTGCAACAATGACTTATTTGGAGGGAATGGAACCTGGAAATTTGTTAATCTCGGATCTGTTGGCACAAAATCGATATAAGTTTTATCCAGTGTTTCAATATTTGAAATCCCCAGTACTTTACTCGAAAAGCATAATATTACGTCTATTGGGTTTTGTGGGAGAATATCTATTGTATCTAGTGTTTCATAGCTCAAATTTTTGTCTGAAAATTCAAGTTTTAGACTAAATATTTGTTTTTTAACATCGTTGAAAATCGTCGACTCACAAAGTAATGTCTTGTTAATAGAAACGAATTCAATTAATCTAAAGTATTTTTCTGAAATTGGGCAATTCCCTGACAATGAGTGATTATTACATTCTGATCCCAAATTAGTCAATATGCATTTGTAATCTTCTACCTCTATAGAGTTGCATAGAGGTTTGGGAATTTGTTCTTTAGATGGCATTCCAAGCGCAGTGAGTAAGGTCTTGTTCCACCAGATACAAAAACATTCTTCATTTCCACTGACTTCATCCAACATTGCCATTTCACAATATTTTTTTCCACCTAGAAGAGACAAGTATTTGTCGAGTTTAATTGAAGCCAAATTGTAAGAATATTCATAAACAGAACTTCCAAGTCCAACTACAATATATCTTAACCCAGAAAATACGTAATTTTTCAATTTTATCATCTTTAATAAAAATTTGACGAACTTTTTTGAAGAGGTAGGAAAATTACCACTTCCAGTGGTCGAAATTACAAAAACAATGACTGTGTTTTTTCCTAGCTTACGGAGGTCAATGTTAAATATCGAGTTTATCTCATTTATTCTTGAATTTATGCCTATCTCTACCAACATATTTCTAAATAATACCGAAATTTGTTTTGAGTTTCCTGTTTCCGTTGAGTAAAAAATAATGAAATTTGTACAATTCTTATGGCTGACAACTGACTGGTGAAATATCCTCTTCGATATTACGAATAATCCGAAAGAAAAGGTGCATATTGAAAGGAACTTGGTAATATCTTCATTTGAACTGAACATTGCTAATTAAAGTTGGCGCGCGGGAGTTTAAATACGAAAGCCATGATCTTGAGGAAATGGCACATTATTACCGTAACTACTTGCAAATAGTTATTATCGAGTATTATTTATTTTTGCTTGTATATGAAAATCTCCACCATCTTTGTATAATAATTGCTGCCTTTTCCCTTGTGTACATAATTCCCCAAATTAGAATATTCAACTTTTCGTTCCAATTTGAACGCCATTGTCTGAATGCTCTCTGCAATATGATGGAAGACTTTATCTTAATATTTGTTTCTTCAGACATTCTAGGAACTATTTGCTTCTGGGTTACTGGGTAATTGGTTGAGATAACTTGAGAGAGTTTGTATGTGTTCGGTTTTGTAGGGAAAAAATCGAAATTATCATAATTCTTTTCCCCCAAGAGGAATTAAATTGAGCACTTAACTGTTTTCAAATTAACTTGTAATTTTTATTACAGGAACTGTGTTTATCAGATTTTCGTACGGGAAGTAGTTGGTTATTTATCTAGGGCCATAAAAAAGAAGTTCGGAAGTTTATTATCTACAAATTTCAACAATAAGCTTACATGGCTATTAAAGGTGAATTGAGGGGATTTTTTTTGAGTTTGTAATACTGCCCCCCTCTCCTACCGACTGAATCGATATTAAATTTAAGGCCGCAGATCATTAATATTATGTATGAGGAATATTTACGACTTAGAAAATAATCATTGGGTTAATCATGTTACTAAAAATGTTGAGACTAGTTCAAATCAAAACATCGCCTCATTTAGGTGCGTTAAAAGGGAGTTGGGAAGTATCATTTCTTCATTACGCATTTATAATCAAAGCAATTCCAATGTAAGATATTCAAAAGAAATTATAGATGCATTTGAGTTTCCAATAATTTATCAATTTCAACTACTGCTCGAAAACATTACCGTTTCAAATAACTGTACGATCGATGGAAGTAAACTGGATCCATTTTTCGAAGTAATCCAATCTCCAGAATTCGGAGGTAATGTAACAGCATCAGTTTTAAACGCAATAGATGAATTTATTGCTCATGGAGTTATTCAAATTAAAGATTCGAATAAGCAGATAATTGTAAATAAGATAATTAATAGTATTCTTAATTGTAAATTTACAGCTTCACATCTAGAGTCTGATGAAATAGCGCTTCAAAAATTATGTAATTTACTCATGAAGATCGTCAGTTCAGAATTTGGTGAATATGTTTCATCAGATAACTTGTTGAAAAGCGTCCTAAAATGTTTTCAAATTTCAAGACAGCCGAGGTCCTCACTTTTATTGAAGTCTTTTGGAGAGCAGTCTATAAAAAAATTAATAGGTTCTATTTTTTCGGAACAGGGAACTTTAAGAAACACTGATTCGAGCAATTCCAGTCTTGTGTTTATTAAAATATTTAATTTTCTGTCGACACTCTCTTTTTTTGGACTTCAAAATATAAATAAAGGTGGAGTGCCGAAATCAACCTTCTTAGCTGACAGCGCAAATGAGTACAATTACAAAATGATTAAGAAGATGGTTCAGATGGACGGGATAGACAGTACAACTTATCAAGAGATAAGAAAAATGGGTCTTGAATTGATAAATATAGCCATTGAAAGCGGAGGGAAAAGACTGGTCCAATTCCCGGAAATAATCAGATTAATTAAGGATGAACTTTGTCTGAATATATTGATTTTTTCATTAAGAGAGACTTCAATGCTTCAAAATTCACTTAAGTGCATGTTAAATATATTTCTGAACTTCAGAAGTCACATGAAAATTCAATTTGAATTTTTTCTTACAACAATCCAAATTCGGTTAGCTAATTGTGGAGAAAATAGTCTAGATTTATTACCAAGTAATGCTCCAAACGTATTTACTTCACAGGAAAATCGGGAGTTAGCACTGAATTCATTACTAGAGGTTTCAAAAGATAGTCAATTCTTGTCTGAAATATTCCAAAATTATGATTGTGATCTATACAATGGAAATGTTTTCAGAGCGATAGTAAGGACTTTTGCAAACCAATTTGTCATTGAAAATAACCGTTTCAACAAAAAAAGTCAGTCATTGAAAGCTTTTACATTATTTCAGCGTCTTGGATTAACCGGACTATTAAATATTTTAAGAGCAGTCACTCAGATAACTCAGAGGCAATTAGCACCGGAATACGGACAAGTGACGGGAGAAATAAAAAGCGGTGCTGGAGTATCTCTCAATTCAAATTTATTGAAGAAAAAAGATTATAAGAGAAAGATTTTGGATTGTAGCCAAAAGTTCAACTCGGATCCAAATAATATACTTGATAAAATAAAAGCAACACGTTTATTTGGTCACGAAGAAGTCACGCCGGTTGATTTTGCAAAGTTTCTACGATTTTCACACAATATTGATTTATTTACACTCGGAGAGTACTTATCGAAAAATAGGGAGTGGAATAATCAAGTTAGGTCTGCATTCTTGTCAACATTTAATTTTAACAAAAAAACAATTGTTAGGTCTCTTCGGGAACTGTTAGCAACATTCAAACTCCCCGGTGAATCACAGCAGATTGAAAGAATAATGGAAAGTTTTTCACATGAATATTTTATCCAACAGGACGTTTCAGATAGATATATTGATGAATTAAATTCAGGTGATAAAAAGAATATTCCAAGATTGATTTATATTTTGGAACCAGAATCTAATGAGAAGTTAACGATCGAACTTGATAATAGCGATACTGTTTTTATTTTGAGCTATTCAATAATAATGCTTAATACTGACCTACATAATACTCAGGTCAAACACAAAATGGGAATTGACGATTTTATTAAAAATAATAGGGGAATTAACAATGGAAAGGACTTACCAAAGGAGTTTTTAACAAATATTTTTGAAACAATTAAGAATGATGAAATTAAACTTTTTGGAGTTGTAAATCATATACATAAGTCAAACAATAGAAATAACGAGGTTGGTTTTAGTACTTGGAGCTGTTGGGTAAATAAATATTTTATTGAAAGATATCCGATAGATTTTGTGACTTATGAAGCCGATGAAATTGAATCCTTAGATCAATTATCCGAAGAAATGTTAAAAGTTCTTTTGGAAATGGGGATAATTGATTGCATTTTCACTTCAATTGAGAGCTCAAACGATTTTCAGACTTTATTCAATTGCATCTATGGAATCTTACAGCTTGTATTCTTAAGTTATGTCTTTTCTGACAATTTGGTTACAAATGAAATATTAACACGCATATCTAGATTGATTAATTCTGATCTAACTGCCAAATCTCAATTATTACTACCCATTTTCATACATGCTACAAAAATAACACTAAATCAATGGAATATGGATTCTCCTTGGGGAACCTTAATAGAAATTATTTTTCTCTTGAATTCAATACAATTAATTCCTCGAAGCTCATTGGAATTTGAAGAATTGACAGATAATCAGGGAAAAGTTCTTTCAAATTATTCTAATGTGCAATACCCAAAGTTATGTTTTTTTCCAAGAACAAAAACTTTTGGTTTATCGCACGGTTTCGAATATTTATTTGAAATAGTAAATAATATCAAAACGGGCGCATCCGAGAATATGGATAAAATGGGAATTATCAGAAAATTGAGGATAGACGATTATCCAACATTGTTACTGAAGTCTAGCAGACCCCTTCCAGTTAGTAATAATCATTGGCTTAGCGATATTACAAATATTTTATTCAAGTCTATTGAAGAAGAAGAGGAAGATAGTTCTAGATTCATTTCGGAACCATCTAATATAGTCGAATCTGTAGTGCAGTTTTTATTGGAAGAGGACATCAAATATACGAACAATTCAAGTAAAAATATGATTACTCCTTCAGAATTCGTTTTATCCTGGATATTGAATGGTAGTTCACCATATCTATCACTTTCTATTTATGCGCTGGTTAAAAATCTTATTGAATGGGAAAATTATTTTAGAAAAAGAGACTCTCTGAGCAGCTCAGTGGATTTTTCTTTAGTTAATGATAATCTACCTTCAATTTCCGGTAATTCATGGGAAATGTTGTCTCACCTACTGTTAAACTCGTTTAACCTGTGCAAAATTCTACATGACGGAATAGAGAAAATGAATTATAATGATTATGAGCCATTAATAATCAAATTAAAATATTTAACTGAAACATACCCATTTAACGAGAAGCAACACTCAAATTTAGAATCATTTAATGTTAATTCTACGAATGTCCAATTACCCAGTCAATCTTTAGATACTGGAATCTTACAAGATAAAGAAATTTATTCTGATTGGGGTCCATTGCTTTTAATAGATAAGCACAAATTAATCAATTTCAGAAGAATATCAGATCCTTTGTGCTCAATAGGGATGTTGATGTCAATAATTTCCATACAAATGATTGAGACACAGAAATTTGTCAAAAAACAACAATTCTGTCTATCAAATAAAGGACTTCAGAATAATCACTTTATATGGAGAGAGATATTTAGATTCTTTTTGGAAAATGTAAAGAGATATTCTATTTTTGGGTTTACGAACAAGACATTAGATCATATAAATTCTGAACGGATGCATTTAAAAACTCAAAATAACACAGAGACTCCACGCTCCCTTTCACGCTCAGAGTTTATGTTTGCCGAAAGAATAATTACCAATTCACTGCTGATATTGATTAAATTATTTGAAACTCAAGATATGGAAATTACCTCAGAAATTGACTCGTTACTTGAAGCTTTTCTCCAGTTACATCCCATAATTTTCAGTCTTCACTCTGAAAGAGTAGTTGCAGCGTTACAAATTATTATGCGACCTAAAAATATCGCAACTGAGTCCAATGAGGCCAGTTTAAAGGAGAGTTATGATTCGAAATTAAATTTTCCAACCGATAGATGTATACTACTAATGCTTGGAATACTGCAGAGAATGGTATATATACCTTCTGTTTCAATGCTTGAAAGACATTCGATGATTTCTCCAGAGTTTTATCCCGGAAAACTATCTGACCCTCAGATACTCGTTCTAACGTCATTGGAATGTCTGGGAATTTGGCTATACAATCCAAAATACTCTTCAGTATTATATAACAATATTTCATTGATAATTCAAACACTAGTTACTTTTGCAATTTTTACTCCGACAACGTTCAACGGATCGGTGGTATTTTCACCAATTGAAACTGAAGCGGGGAAAGATTACAATTACGACGCGAATCTTCAGGCAATTTCTCTAATATTTTCCTTGGTCTCACTATTTACAAACTTTGAGAGTAAAGTTCTGATTCCACAAGTTGTGCATACTCTCTGCATTGCAGCATCTTTTGGACCAAATGTAGTGAGAAACCATACATTGAATCGTATCCAACAAACACTGGGATCAATTCACGTCTCTAGTTCCTGGTTTATCAGTAGTCCTTTAATCTGGATTAACCTCATTGAAACATCTTTTCTCCCGTTGATTACATTTGACTTCAAGTTCCCTTATAACTCCGAAACAGGACGGATATCAAATGATGACACTTCAACCTTGTTAGATCAGCAGTTCAAAAATAAAACGGCAAAATATATTCTTGGAGAGGAGTCGGTTTACAAACGACAGGTTCATTCTGTGGCAATCGTGTCAAAAATAGTTCTTACAAGAATGGATCTCTTGTTAGAACCGCTTTCTATTTCGTGCGAACACTTTTCATTTCAGTTGGATAATTGCAGTTGCGAGACTTCAAATGCAAGCTTTCTACCTCTGGTTCCAGTCTTGGTTAATTTGATTGAGGTCCTTATTGAGAATTCTACAGGATCATCTTCGGTATTTTTTTATGAAACGATAAAGAACATAGTACTTGTAGTGCTAAGCACCAAAATATCTGCTTCGTTTGACGAATTACTTTTGAATCCAATTAAATATTACAGAAGGTTAGATAATATTGAGATGGAGAACAAACTTTCTAGATTGATCGAAAATTTAACTGAAGCCGATATCTCAGGAATTGTGCTAAGCATTATTAATAATATTATCAATTCAGCCTTGCCGGATGTGGCAGCCGAATTGTCAGTTGTAGTCGAGTCTTTGAGAAAATCGGAAAATTCGAATGTCGATGATACATGTCATTCTTGCGAAAATTAAAATACTCTTGATAAAATATTTACAAATAATTGTTTTTCTAGAAAATGATTCATAACTTCTATTTGAAAGAGTTAGGGAATCAAAGGATTATGATAGGGTAGGATATGAATATAGGAATAGGAAATTGTTTCGGTTTATTACCTACAAGTAATATGTTACCGAGTTTTTTTTAATTGTCTCGAATTTATGTACGAGGATCACTCTGCAAAAAAATATCTGCGGGTGGAATTTGTTAAAAAGAAAAAATAAAATTTGTAAACATGTTTAGAGAAACTCAAAATTGGGAAAAAGAAATTACAAGGGATTTGGAGGCCCAGAGCACACAAGTAGAACAATTATTCATTTGTAACTTGGAGATGAAACTAAGGCATGATTTCATTAAACGCGTTTATTTATTATTATCGCTAAATATAGCGGTGACATTTGGAATAATCTCTTTTTTCTCATTTTATGATGCGGCTTCAAGGTGGCTACTCGGGAATTATTGGGTTAGCATTATCTTCTCAATCTGTTCATTTTCACTAATAATTACGCTTTCCTGTTGTCCAGTTGTTGCAAAAAATCACTATGTCGGAGTGTCACTACTATTTCTACTGTCGATATTTTTTGGAGTAAGTATCTCAGGAATTGCAGTTTGTGTGAATAGATTTTCAGTATTACTTGCCTGTGGGATTACAGCGATTGTTTTTTTTGCCTTGACACTTTTTGCATTCCAAGTTAAATACGATTTCACCGGTTGGGGGCCTTATTTAATGATAGCTGTATTGATATTATTAATTTACAGCATAATTCTAATATTCATTCCAAAAGACAACATTGCCTATATAGTCCTTGGTGCTCTTGGGGTAATTATTTTTTCATTTTATATAATCTATGATACACAAACAATTATTGGAGGAAAACACAGAAAATACAAATTTGGAATTGATGAATACATTTTTGCAACAATTTCGCTATATTTAGATATAGTAAATATCTTTACATACATTTTAATGATAATAAATGCTATAGATAATTAGAAAATTACCAGTATTTATAGCTGAGGCATCCAGCCTGCATACATTTGAGATAAATTTCGCTTGCATTTTGCGGAGTTTATTAGTTCAAGAACTTGACTTTCAACAGAGAGCCCGAGTCCGCTTTCGTGGAATTGCCTCCTCTGAGAACTATTACTTGTTCCATTTTGCCATATTGCATTTTTGCTTTGGGGAAAGCAGTCTACCATTCCATTGAGCTTTCTATATATTGTTCTTAAATGCGAATGACCCTTGGCAACTGCCGCAAAGGAAACAGGATCAAGATTACCTCCGAAACTCGATAATTGGGATGTCTTTCCCGGTCTCATCCATTCAATTAGAGGGTCATGTATAAATGCTTCCAGAAATGTCATAATAAGTGATTTGTTGAATGGGCTTCTTAATATACCCATTGCTGATATCGATGTTCCCGTGAAAGTACCTTCAACACCACAACTTCCCATTGCAATAACGACATTCGGTGTAAGTCTAAAAGGAACAATTTCAGGAATTTCAAGCAAAAATCCCTTTCCAAAGAGGCAATCAAAATCTACGTGAATTATTTCACCTGATTGCATATCAATTAGAATATTTTCTGCATGTCTATCGCCCAGCCCCACAATGTATCCAAACATCGACCAAACTGCTGTGCTTTTGGTGTACTTTTGTTTGGATTTTAACCAGAAATAGCTTGATTTTGTACTAAAGTTTTTAAAAAACCAATTATGCAATACTGGTGGATACTTCGGAAGGATTTCTTCAGAATACAGTTTATACAGCTTTTCAAATTGCATCGAATGCTGTCTTAGAATGTCTTGTGTATCTAACAATTGCCTATGAAATTTTGTATTTCCGATGAGCTCTTTCCATTCATTAATTACAATACTTCCAAGAGTTGTAACGTCGGGGACCCATTCTATTATCCCTGCAACTTCAGAGAGAGGTATAACAGAGAATGTTCTCAGACTTAAATCTTTTCGGTTCATTGACAGCCTTTGATTAAGTAATTGGGCGAGTTCCATGAGGCGCATATCCTTGCGTAAATCTCCACGTTTTTCATTTTTTACTAAGTAATAATAAGTTTTACCATCTGATCCAATTAACCCAATTTTTTTAGGTTTTTGCTTACTTGGTAAAACATAGATGGTATCTTCCATTCCAGTAATTGTAATGAAGTCGGAGAACGGCGAGTTTTTAGATATGATGTATGTTGATAGAAAGCCTTTTTCTAAATTAGTTCTACGGTTTTTAATAGGCAAGAATTGAGAAAACAATGTATTTGTAACTTGAGGGACCGGAGATTGATTAGTTCCTAATTGTATTTGTGTAGGAATTATCAAACCTTTTGATTTATTTAGGTTTTTAATTGAATGGTAAAGAGTTTGGAAGTCAGAACGCAAACTCATATATTTATTAGAGATTCTACCTGCCACCTTTTGATCTCTAGGTTGTATTTGTAAAGCGTTCCCGGTGCTTGTATCCAATGCAAGAACTGTCAAATTATCAAACAACCTAATATAATCATCTATGATTAAAGAATAGTCATTTTCAGTAATGGACGGGTCAATATCTGAAAGGTTAAGTGCCTTCGACATTTTAAGAATTCCAATTGCCGTATTTTTCCTATCGGAGCTATTACTTTTTAACATTGAAACAAAGTACCATGCTGATTGATATGGAAGCGCACGAATTATTTTTGCGACTAATGGCTGTACAAGTATTGATCCAAGTCCAGGGTGCTGGCATCTACTCAGCAATTGAGGTAGAAGTAAGTACCAAAGAGTAGGAGAAAGATTGATTATTTCATTTTTCAATTTTTCCATTACATCCGGTATAACCTTTAAATTTTCATATTTTTTCGTTTGTATTCCGATCTTTAGAATTATATTCGAATGGTTAAACATTAAAAATAATACCCTTGAAAGTGATGGATAAACAAATGAATTTCCATATTTCAAACAATTCAAATACATATTTATACATGAAATAATTGTCTCTTCGTATTGAAGTACCGATCCAAGATTATAGTTATTCATAGAATTAATGTTTGATAGATTGTTTTCCCCCTCAACGTTGGAAATTATAAGATGAAAATAATTATCCAAATAACTAGCGAACTGAAAGTATGTTTTCTCACAATTTGATCGGAGTTCAAGCGTTTCATTAAAAGTATTGATTATCTTCTCAGGGGAAATCATGGAGGATTTGATTGCCCAGTCTAAATAAATTAAATTAACTTCTGAAAGTGTATTGTTATCCAGAAAAGAGCATGTTCGATTTTTCATTATTAGCTCATAAAAGTGGACAGCTACTCTAATTTGATTCCTTTGAAATAACTTAGATAGATATGTTACTAAAAGATGCTGATTTAGTGAAATGATGTAGTTTCTCTCAGTACCTTGTTCCCATTCATGAATTAGTCTTTTTTCTATGTTGGTCCAAGTGACTTTGTTTAAGTTAACATGGTTGTTAAATATTTTCTCAAAATAAAAAATACTAATAGAATTATCTAATTGAATAAACCCTGGAACATTTTCTTTAATATTATATGAACACAAATTCGAGAGGTTGAAATCAGATACTCCAAATGCGGAAATATTTTTGTGATTGAGATATGGACTTTGGCCTACCCTTTGACATCCAACTTCAACCATCTCAAATGAATCTAAGAAGCTTGCGTAATTTTGAGGCGTATTTATCATTGCCACTTTACTTTTCTCTAGTACTAGTAGTAATGAAAAAGATGCCAGATCAAATCCTGCAATTTCTAAAGTAATCTTCGCCTGTGAAAGTATAAAGCGTTTTTTCTCAATGGTAGTTTGAGTATTATCAACACGATGAACAAATAATTCGCAAATTCTAAACCATTCTGGAATATCGAACTGATCACTGTTAAATTTAGTAGTGTACTCCTTATTTGAGATCTTTTTTTTATTAGCTAATAGATAATATATAAATTCTATATCAGTAAGAAGGTGTAATTTTTCAATTATTGAAATAGATCTGGAGTTACAATCATTCCATGTAATGCTTAAAGGTGTGAGCAATAGATCTCTTGCCTTTTCCAATGTGTTATTAAATGATTCATGCATTTTTTCTGTATGAACATCGGCCTTGATATAATGGAGGTGCAACAGGAGCTTTCCACGGTATATATCGAATTTTTGTGCAATTGAATCCAAATTAGATGGAATAAAAATATCCATATAAAAGTTATTAAAAGAACTGCTTTTGTGTATTTGATCACTATTTTCATTTTGTACATTAGATAAAATTGCATCCAGTTTGTCCCAGCTTCCTAAATGATAGCATGCCTCCAATGCCTCAGATACGAACATTCTGTTATTTTTCACGTCAAAATTTAGTTTGGATAGATCTGAATTAATAAAAGCGAGTTCATTATCAATTCTAATAGATTTATGTGAGTTTAATAAGGTATCAAGAACCATATATGGAAATCCTGCTTTTAGTAAACACCTTAAATAACTTTTATAGATGAATGGATTTGTTCCAGAATTATTAAAGATGATCCTTTCGTAAATTAAGGCAGCATTAAAGTAATCTTCTCTGAGAAGTGACTCAATTAACTGTTTGTCCAATGCGCCTTCAATTAAAGTTGACATTTGTTCATATATTGTCATTATACCTAAAATACTATCGGTATCGTTAATACCTAAAAAACAATGATACGGTAAATATAAAATATGATTCATTATTTTTTTCTTCTCTTGATCGTCAATATTTGTTAACTCTGAAAATGTATCGAAACATGTTTTATAAAAACTCAGTGGATTTAAGGGATCAAATTGAAAATTATTAAAACCACTTGTTCCGAAATAATCGATTGCATTACCTGAATACTTCGTTGTTAATCCAAATTGCATCATCAATGATTTTGATTTACTAAATTTTCTTTGTTTTTTTCTTGAAAAATCATTATTCACATGTTTAATAAGCAAGAATCTTTCAAAAAGAAGTAATGCTCTGGTGAATGCACCACAAGAGAGTGCTGATTGAATCAAAATACTAATTGGAAGGTCAGTAATAAATTGTAAGTTTGCGATAATCTTAATTGCAGGATACTTTGAAAGCGTTGAAAAAAATTTTGCACTGGTTGATATTTTTCTATTGCAATTAATCGGGTCAATATTATTTGGATCATTGTTACAATGTAATTTAAAAATAAATTCATCCATTTCATTTTCATAATGCGGAATATCTTTATTTTTCGAGAATGAGTCATGGGAGATCTTAGCAGTTTCAAGCTTAGTTGCTTCTGCTAATAGCGATAAGGTTGTGCTACTTGGACTGATTGTTTTGTCATTAATTTCACCACTGCGCTCATTACCTTGAAAATCGTCCCTGTTATCTTCATTTAAGTAGAGTTTATTCAAAAATGGTTCAAGTAATGATTCATTGAACCACGGCAAAAATTTTGGTATCCTAGAGTGAAGTAAATCCTCAAATAACTCCATAAGATGTGTAACAACAATAAACACTGATTCATATGTGACATGATGAATTACAAAAGATGATGTATTTACTTTCCTGTTTTTCTGTGAATTTAATAGAGAATATCTCGGCGTTTTTTTATTAACTCCTGATTCTAACCCAGAGATTATTAATGAACATAACTTTTCTTTCAAGTTCTTTATTACCGAATGATCACAGAGTAATATCATACATTCAACTATTATTGGAAAAATATAATTAAATATTGATGGAATTCCCAAAGAAACGACCCTGCAGCCTTCAAATAAGATATTTACGTTCTTAATTGAGTTTGGGATTTCTCCTTTATCATACTTTTCTTTATTATTAACTTCGTAGCTAATTTGATCTAGACACCAAAAGTAAAATTCATAAACATTCTCAGTTTTCTCGTCACTTAAAGTCTTTAGTTGATCGAGTAAATGGTCGTTAGTTCCCTTAATTAACTTGTATTCAGTGGATTTATATGGTTGTAACAGATCCTGAGTTTCGGGAGAAAATTGATTCCAAATATTTGTTTTATTTTGACTTTTTACACTATTATGACAGCCAATGTATTTTAATGATTCTTGAATAGCATATGCAGCAACGTTCCAATGTGAATAAGCTAGCAAATGATTCTGAATCAATTCTACGGTCAATAGGTCAAGATTCTTTGTAAAAATTGACGTATTTGAAGGCTGAAATGTTTTTTCACTTTGAGTTTCGTTATACTTCAAAATATTTCGAGTATTTAATTTACCATTAAATTCAGATCTTAGATATAAATAAATATTATTATCAATTGCACCTATGGTTCCAACTATCATTGCGATCGTATTTTTCAAATTAGAAGCACTTTTCTCTGTGTTAAAATTCAATTTTAGTGGTAAGTAACAGTCCGGTAACAAAATATTTTTCTTTAGTTTACGAAGAAAATTCATTCTCGTTAAGTATTTATTTTTTACTAGTATTTGTTGATTTTCTTGGCTATTTTTCTGAAATGAAATTAGAGAATCATTACTTGTATTTGAGATGATACCTAAGCATTTACTATAAAGAAAAAACAATCTATTTGCAATCAATCTGGTTATTTTCCCATTTCCAAATAATAGTTTGTAATTGTCTATTGGTGAAATTAACAAAATTTCTTTTATAGACCCAAGGATTTTCTCATGAGTAATATGTGGAACATTTGTTGAAAAGAAATTAATCGAAAAATCAATTCTTTCAATAAAGGTTTGAAAAATCAGTTGATAATATTCTTTCTCTATAACATCAAAATCATAATTGAAAAAATCATCTCCATAATAGCAATCAAGAATAACTCTTTTAATTTTATAGTTAAAAGTATTCGGAACGAATGGAATTAATAAAAAATATTTTCTGTTAATCTCAATAATATGCCTAATTATTAACTTGAAAAATGACTCTAAATATGATAAAATCTGGTTATCGCTAGAAATGTATTGTTGTAATATGAAATATAGTTGCTCGATCATTGGTGGTAACAACTGCAAAAAGATATTTTGATTAATATTAATATTTTCTTTAAAGTCTTCAATGAGTTGATTAATAAAAATAATCCAACATTGAAGGCATGAAAAATGCATATTTGCATTATGAGTAACTTTAATCAGTAATTCCAAAATTCTCGTTGCATACTTTTTAATATATCTTCTTGAAATAAACATCAGTAGAGATATTGATCTGAATACTCTGTACCAATACATTGAAGCCATATTTGAAGGGGGTGGTTCTGAAATTATGAAGGAAATTGGAAAAAATATATGCTGTATATTATTTTGCATTCCAAGATCTTCGCCAATTAAAATGCTTTTACTATAAAACTCAAGTAGCCATATTAAATTTTTCCCGATATAATCCTCGACAAGATCTGAATTTTTAAAATAGGTCTCAGTAATTTTTTGTTTTTTCTGCTTTGGAAGTAAAAAAACATCTTCCGTTTCATAAATAAGTAGACCAATTGCTATTGATAACCAGTTAATTTGCTTCATAAAAAACTCATTATTCTGTGAGTGAAATGATATACATTCTGAAATTAAACTTTCATGAAAGTTTAACACTTTTTCATACTTTTCGCAAATAAAATATTTAGCAATTGTACTAGGACTTGTAATCATCCAAAAAAGTGAGGCTATACATGTATTTACAACTGCATTAGGTAACTCAAGTTCATTTGTTAATGAAATCTGTGACAGTTTAATATTAAAAAGTTTCCTAAATGAATCGATGTTAAAGATGTAGTTATTTGAATGGTCCGTTTGAGTCTGTAAATATGTATGATTTAAACAAGAGAGTAAAATGAATGGTACCTGCATTATTAGTTTATCATATGAAACTGCGCCTGGAATATACTTTTTCAAATACATATAAGCCTGGTTTAAATGGATAGATTTTTCAGTTAACGACTTGTAGAAAAAATTAGGTAACAAATAAGAAAAGGATGGTCCGAGCAAAGAAATGATCCAATTCGGATGTCCACACCTATAACTTGGTGAAGAGACAATATTCAAAGTTAGTATTCCGTTTGTTCCAGGAGATAATGCAGTACTTGAGATGGTTGTATTCTGTTCCATTAGTATAGCACAAAGTACTGAAAGTATATAGTACATTGCCTTCGAACTATTCGTAAATAAACTAGATAAGTAACTACTTTCATTTTTTTCCGGAATAGTTCCCCTACAAAATTCATTAAGACCTTTTCTGCACCATTTAGATTTCCAGTTATTTTGTAGCTCGCTCTTTGTGGCCTTGAGAATGTTTAGTATTGAAAAAAAAAGTTGTTTAAATGACTCATCTGAAGAAAAAGTACTGAAAAGTGCAATATTGGTGATATTTATATCGGTTAAGTTAGCCTCCGTAAATTTATTTTTTTGCTCTGAAAATTTTAATGGTTTACCACAATTTTTCAAAGGAAAGCATAAATCTTTGGTCCTATTAAAAATCCAATTAAATTGTTCAATGTCCGCTTCTGATTCGTTTAAAAAATCAACAACATTGGTTATATTGAATACATTTCCAAAAATTGAATGCTGAATATTTTCCATACCCTTTTTAGTTGGGTGATCATTTATATTTTGACCAAAAAGAAATGACAACCTAACTAAATCTTCGATATTGGAGATAAACCTTGTTTTTGGATCAATTATTTCATTTATTACATCTGATATTACTAAGGGAATAGGAAATTTTGTCTCACTTGAAAGAACAGTACTAGCTAGTTCTAAATTAGAGTGATGAATTAATTTACTCCATAGAAATTCTCTTGAAGAAAGTAGAAGAATTGTTTGCAGGCGAAAATTGTCAAAGTAAGCACTTTCAGTAAAACTTCTTTGTAATACCTTAACCAAATTAGTTGCTATACCGTCTATTTTACTTTGGAAGAATAGGCAAATAATAACCAAAGGAATGAAAACATTGCAATTGTTGGAACTCTCAAAATTCATTACATTTGTAATCAACTGTAATAATATAGTTTTTAAGTCTGAACTATAGTTGTGATTCTTTTTAAAACCAAGTAATATGTCTAATGAAGAGAAATAATTCTTCGTTTCTGGTAAGCAAATGGAATTGTCAATATCAACACATGTCGGCACTACTTTTTTACAATAGGTACAACAGAAAAGCCTTTTTGATGGAATAAGACTATTCTTCAAGTTACAATATGAGCAATTCAATGATATCGGCGAATAAGCTAATCCTTTTGGTTTTAGACTGATATTATTAAATAAATTACGGAAGGTTGAAATAGAGTGGAATGAACTCCCAAAGGGAAAACAAGGTTCTTTGAAAAAATTCAATAAGTTATTGTAATACTGAATGTATGTTGCAATATTATTGTAATCGTCATTAACATCCTTTAATATCATAATGGAAAGAGGTTTAAGAATTTTAATTAGAATAAAAATCGAACTGCTCTCCTTTAATTCCAATTTCACAAGCTTCAAACATATTTTCATTAATACTTCTTCTTTGATTTCAGAAGAGTTTATACAACTGATAACAATTAAATTGATTAAGCATGTCCAGATTATAGTATTATAGTTTGTTTCATTGATTACTGAATCTAACAATGATTCAATTATTGCTTCTGTTGTTGTATTATATTGCAACATTATGCGAATTGATAATTCAGAAAGTATCAGACATTGTTCTGTCCCCCAATTTGAAATTTCACCTCTATTATTCAAGATTTTGCAAAGATGATTCATCAAATAATTTCCAAATTCGAAGCCGGTGCTTAAATTATTCTCAACCATGATTCTTATTAGTTCAATTGTTAGTGAAATAGAATGCTTCAGTTGAAAAGAACTACTTGATCTCAGCAAATCATGTGTAAAGTATTTGGACAATACCATCTGAACGTGCGTAGTAAATACTATTACTTCAGAGTTGGATCCCTTTAAATATAACTCGTTTATTCCACGAATTGAAATATTGTAGATGCTTCTTATGGATTCTGAGGAAGTGTCTTCATTGTTTGGCAAAATGCAATTAAGCTTATTGGTCTTTAGTATTTGTGAAAGTAACTTAACTTCGTCATCAGAAATCTCGAATTCACTGTTAACGTAATAGGAAAACAATTTCTCCAAAATACTTATGATTCGCTCTGGAATAAGAGGTAAGTATCTCAAAATATTATTCAGAATGTCTGAAGAATTATCCAAATAATCGTTCGAAACCAATTTATTTTTATCTACCCAAAATTTTATGATTATTTCTAGTTGGAAAAAAAATGACCCGTCATTTCGTTCTAGATTGCAACTTTTATTTGTTGATAAGTAGAATTTCGAATAGCCATCTAAATACCAAAGAGTAAAATCGCCCATTAAGGTTGAGGCAGATATTTTATCTTCGTATTTAATAATGTTGCAAGGCAAATTGAGTGTGTATAATTCGAAAAAGCTGTTATCATAAAGAAGTTCAATCACATTATTTCTTATTATAAATAAAAGTTGTGACTCATTAATAAGCAGATCATAATTCATTGTAATCGTTTTCAAAATATATAGCAACATGCTAATTAGCCTAAAACGGTTATGCAAAAGAGAGGTGGCCAGTACCCTGAGCCAAGAAATAATGAATTTCTCTCTAAATATTGAACCTCCATATATAGGGCAATTATTTTCAAGAATATTTATTGTTACATGTCCTAAAATATAAGTTAGCCATTCATTCTCTTTCGGTAAATTTATTGAAATTGGTGCCTCGAATCTAGTTGAGTATCCTGAAAAACCCTTTAGATTTTGTATAAATGAAACATACACATCAAAACTCTGTGAATTAGATAAAGAATTTGGCATTGAATTTAATTTTAAGAATAAATTCAATTTATTGATGATTCTCAACGTTTCATTTGTAAATTCCCGTATAAGTGAACTGTGTTCATTTGATAAGAATTTTAAAATTACGCATAATGATAACGCACAATAATTTAATGTCTCATCGCTGTCTTTGTAATGTTTAATGTTCTTTATTTCCTTAAAATGTTCGGCTCGTGGAAATTTCAGTTCTATAACTGGAGAAAAGTAGAATTCTTGAGTAAACAATTTAGAAAGAAGTCTGAAAAAAAATTGAACGAGCCCATTCGGAGGGAAAACAAGATATCCAAAGTTACAACATATTCCTTTGAGGGATGAGTTAATGCCTTTTATTGTTTTCAAACGCCCAATTGTATTCTCTTTTCCAAAGATAAATTCACGTATGCCATCAAGTAAGAATTTCCGGAGGGTACCTATACATTCACTATGAGAATCAATATACTCATCTAGACTTCTCTTATCTTCTTCTACATTAACGAACGTATCAATTACATTTAATAGTTCATTATCCATTTTAACATATAATTAACACACTAAGTTAATTCTGGCGCAAATAAAATATGATTTATAAAGATGCAAGAAATAATACTCGGTTATTTTGGACAGAAAATTAATTATTCAAATGAGAAAGAAGATAGTGGGGAAATAAACAGTAAATTTGGTGGTATTCCCGTAAGTTTACAACAATAATATTTCTAGGTTTCACTTTCTCAGGATTTTGTCGATGATGAAAGGGGAACAAATTGCGTAGGGTGCAAAACACCTCTCAAATTTATTCTGCAATTGTAAGTAATCAAGAATATGAACTTCATAAATATACTATTTTTCGAATAGAAATACCCCGTACTCTAAATCAAAAAAGCGTATTTTATATCTATTTTTTTGTAATAACTGTGATTGCGAAGAAGCTTGGAGAATTCTAAGATATTCAACCGAAACTAAGCAAATTAAATTAAATAACTATTTGTCAAATCAAGATGAACCTAAGATATCTGATGATTGGCTTCAAACAGCGGGAGTTAATACATTATTTACAATGAATGACCAGGAACATAACGCCCAAAAGACTAAAACAACTAATAGGATTCTACCATTTGAATCAACTAGTTATGCAATGAATTATATTTCGGAAAGCCACTTAATTGATTCAGACGGCAAAATCAAAGAGCTCTTTAACTCTTATCTCTCGGAACAAGGAATAGATGATGAATCCATACTACTCAATATACCTTCCGAGTCAAATATTTCATCCGATATTAGTGACGAAGATTTTGACACACTTGAAACTGAAGAAAATCTTTATTTTCCGGATAGAAATAAGTATTTGCACCATTTTTCACAAAAGATATCCATGTTTCCAAAACAAATAGTTAGATATTGCTTTGGAGGGACACCTTTATTTTCAGAGTCAATGAAAATGGATATCCAAAACTGTTCAATATGTGGTTCAACTAGAGTCTTCGAGTTTCAAGTTATGTCTACGTTGGTATATGAATGGGGAAGGCTATTTGGGGAAAATGATATGACATTTAAATTCAAAAAAGATTGGTCAACAATAATCATATTTACTTGCTCTAATGACTGCAACGCAAAGCTTGCTGACGAATCAATAGTTGTGCAATACTTTTAATTACGATCAATTTTGTATTTGTTACGGTAGGGAAAGATTTTCAAGCAATATTCAATTTCTATTTCGGTCTTTGTAATCAAATCGGTTTAATATCGCTCAGCAGTGAATTGTTGATTCGGCTTGTCGAGTTCTTTTTGAAAAACTGAATCGGATTAATTCAATTTATAGCTGAGGATTTCTTTTTTGACATTGGGGAAACTCTACTTGAAAGTAGCTTCACATCTCCAGACCAAAAAGGGAGTCGCGTAATCCTCGATCTATTTGTATCTATCAATGTGAATGGACCGACGATTTTTTCATCTAAATATGTGAAGTAGTCCGAACCTAATATCGACACATTTTTTATTCTTATCCAGTCCCCAAAAGTCAGAGGATTTTGGTTATTAATAAAATAGTCTTTCAAGCCATAGTTATGACTTTCCGAAACCCAAACAATAAATACTTCATCGTAAGAATACTCTGTTAAATCTCCAAACGTTATTCTTTCACACTGCTTGTGCTCTGTAACAATTAGATAAAGGAAATCTCGACCTGAATCTTTATTTGACCCTTGAACAAATGTGTTAGAATCTCCTTCATCAACAAGAGTTGATTTCTTCACAAATTCGGGTAAGATGCAAATATCATGTATCATTACAATAATATCGCCAAATCTCCGGCTATTTGTGTTAAATTGTGAATCAGAAAGATATTTCAATGATTTAGTATACGGGGAAATGGAGAAAAAAGGGTATTCATGAAACAATTCGTAGCACCAGCGTTGAAGCTTCAAAAGTCTAAACGAATCCTCCTTTGTAAAGGTTGTTCTTTGTTGTACTGTGCCAACTTTCAGTGCATTTTCTACTGTAAAATAGCAGTCTTGGCTTTGATAAATTTCTTCATCGGTTGAATATTTGGAATAAATTTCTTCAATATTCAAATCATATATTGACCAGATTCTAATAGAAGTATTTTTAGTATTATATGGTAAATCAATATATTTTTGTTTCGAAATTGTAGGTTCTACCCTATGGACCCTAATAATATCTCCAAGGTTAATTATTGGGAGGGTGTTAGCCTCACCATCTGTGGCAACTTCTAGAGATATCGTCGGAAAATTAGGGTTTAGACGTGGCCTATTGTTGAAGTTGTAAATCCCTGACATCAAATCATCAAGGAGAGTAGATGAACATTTATCTACTGGAATAAGCTCGATGACTGAAGGATCAATCAAAGTGACATTTAAGAATATATGTGAATTTCGTGAACCACATCTTTTGATTGGGTTGTTTCCAACCTCAAGGACAACTCCAAATAGATTGGTACTAACTCTGGGAACAATATCGGATAATTTTTCGATATAAGAATACTGGAAATTTTGAGATGAATTTTTTACATCGTTGGAAGCCCTCCTTTTCTTCTGATTCGGAATGTTCTCATTCCTGTTGGAGCAGATTTCATTTAAATAGGAATTATCTGTTGTTTCACTAGTCTCAAGAGTTTCAAAACTTTTAAAGGAATAATGACTGGGATATTTGATATTTTCAAGCCCTTCTAAACGTGATTTATTGTTATATATCCGTGCCCATGCCGGAAGATAGATGTTGCCCTTACTACATAATACTGCCGCATGAGTTAAAACAGCAGGAATGTGCTCAAAGCCGCTTCTCCAAACAACCATTGATGAATCTCTCTTTGAAGTAGAGTATTCATATTTTATATTGTTTTTGTTTTTTGAAACAAAGCCACCAAATATTTCCACAACATCACCAATAGATATGAACGAGCATGCAGAAGACCATTCATTATAAAGTTTTATATCAAAGTAAATTATCTGATTGTTATTTTCAGATAAAGTTTTTGTTAATGAAGATATTTTATACAGTCTATTGCTATTTGTTAATTGTGCAATTATTCTCAAATTTCTAAGTTGATTGCTTTTAGTATCCAAGTGATCATTGTCATTAGAAAAGTTAAATAGGTTCGTTACTGAAACTAAAAAACCATTGGAAGAGTAACCTGAACTCAAAACTGTCCTATCACAAGTTTTTATCTCTTTAACCATTCATGAAAGCCGTATCTAGAACATACAATAATTTTGGAATTAAAAATTACTTTACTAAATCTATATTTGGCGCTTATTAGGAATAATTAGAAATACCGGACTCTCTTGATGATTTTTCTCGATTTTTTATTCCTTCTAAGTACCTTCCGCAATCTTCGACCATAATTTGCGTCATTTACAGGTGGAATTTCTAACAGCCCTTTTCTATAAATGTTGGAGACAACTTCCATTGAAGGTGAATTGTCTAAAGCGTGTAACTTTCTTAAAGAACCTCCACTAGATTGAACTTCGTATTCTGACAGTGTTGCATTTGGTAAGTCCCTGTAAATGTTCCTCCCTATTTTCACTTTTGATATGATTCCACACTTTTTCGCAGATTCAATTTGTCTCTTGAGTATTGACAAATACTTATTTCTACTTTCCAGATTTTTATTTTTCTCGTTAATGTCATTTATTATTGAATCTGAGACAAATTATGAGTACATGTAAAGCAGCGAATACTTACCTATACTTTTAATGTCGGCATTCAATTTCTTTATCTTAGCTTTTTTGTCACTAAGCAGGGAAATCTCTCTTTTTCTATTTTTCTTATTAATCTCTGATTTTCTTTTTCTGATTCCAATAGACAAATTGCGGAATAAAACATTTTCATTTAATTCGGATTTAATATCACAATTTGAATGTTCGTCAATACTAGAAGGGTCTATTACCTTTCCATTCTGCAGAGAATTGATCAGGAAATACTTTTGGGAGTCAGACAAATTAGATATCTTCTCAAATTCATAAAAATTGGTAATATAAGAATTAACCATGGAAGATCTTTGACTTGAAATATGTTTCTTGTTTACTTCCGATCCAGTAAGGGACGACAATCTAAACAAAGAATGCAGTCTTTCGGACTCTAGTGGATTAATTGACTGGCCGGAATGTGGAAACCGAAATGAGGGCCCTTTGATCTTGGACCGCTCGTAGAGATTATGCCCAATAGACTTCCTTGAAACATCAATAGAATCCTTCCAAATATCAAGTTCATCTGGAGTCAATTTGTTTGGTTTGCTAAGAATATGTAAAGGAGTATCATTTCTCAGATTTTTAGAATTATGAAATTTCGTTTTTTGAAATGATTCGTTTTTCTTGTTGGTACATTTACTGGGGTTAGTATCAATACCTGTTGTTCCACTATCTAAAGTAAATAATTCTCCGGAACTCAAACTCGTGTCGACACTCCTTTCTATTTGTTCTCTTTTCACTTCATCAACCGTATCTTTTAAATCAATTTTCTTGAGTGATTTCTTTGATTTCGCCATATTTAATTGAATTGACTAAAATTCACCATTGGCGCTATTAACTTTAAATGAAAAAGATGATAAATCGCTAAATGGGACTAGACGACTTAAAGTACCCGGAATAGCAATGTAGTCACCACTTTGTTCCTGTTAGATTATTTGTTATTTCTACCTTAAGTTTTCAAATTGTTATTTGGTTATTTAAATTTTCTGTTTTTTCCTCGACTTGTATTTTACCGGGAATAGGCTAAACCCTACTTGAAAAAAATAATTTATTTGATATGCCTCCATTAATTAAAAAAAATGATAATTTAATTTTCCAGGGTGACCAAGATAATCAATGGAACAATAAGTTCAGGATATTTAAAAATAAAATATTCGGAAATTCGACTCAGTATTCGGAAAGGCGAGCAGTCAATATTGAGAAAAACGAAATTGACAATTCTTGCAGAGAAATATCTGATAGAAGTGATGAAAAAATAAAGAATAGTTTTCAGAATAATACTAATATACTAAATCAAAAGTATAATCAAGATACTCTCAATAGGAACTTTAATAATGCACCGTTTGATGCGAAATATCCGGAGAAAATATCCAAACAAAAGAGAATCATTCAACTAATGAGACGGAATAAAGCTGAAGAATTTTCATATTTCGTAGAGAAAAAGATAACTCTAAAGGATTTTTCTGAAAGCATTGATTACGCACATAAATTGGGGGAAGAGAGAATCATTAGAGCCGAAAAATATTATAGAGAGTTATTGTCAAACGTTAAACAAAGTGCAATAAATGAAGCATCTAATTATATAATAAATCATTTTGATGAATGCGACATGATTTTACTTCTTAGCTGTATTTCGACGGGAGAAACTCGAAACAGTTTTATCGATAATGATATCTGTGAAATATACTTACTAACCAAGTCAAGGATACTTGAGAATCATATTCCGGATTCATTACAATGTAACAGCGAAGGTGCTGAAAATATAAACACTGACTTTTCAGAACACTCGAATATTGAAGTGATTAACAACTTGAACCCAAAATTACTTGAAAATGAACTAAGTGAAACACTATCTCTTATCGGAACGTCACATTCAAATATTGAATCTTCTGTAAACCATTTGGTTTCTAGAGTTTGTGATATATCTCTTGAAATTAACAAAACTGCTGTTGATTTTATAACGAAAGATCTTATCAATTTTGGGAAATACAAAGCAACTAGTATTGCTTGAGTTAATTAACTCAAAATTCGAATTAAAATTTATTCTTGATGAAATGAGCTTGTTTTTGAAGGTAATTCAATAAGTTCGGATTTCTCATGTTCATCAAGTTTGATATTTCGAGAAGTCTCCCTTCCATTATTGCAACCTTACTCTTCATAAATGAATATCTAAATGAAATAGAATTTCTAATTATTTCTTCAGGCGTCTGAAGAAATTCAATTGAAAGCAATTCCAAATATTTATGTTCTAGAATCTGAAGAAAAACCAATTTTCCACTTCCATCGCTTCTGAGACAGAATTTTGCATAGTTACCAAGATTATCCCGAATTACATTATTTACAATTCTACAGAAAGTCGCCGCGAAGTCGTTGTATTCGCATACCAAATTTTGCATTAACTTTAATTCATTAAAATCAGCAAGCGAAAAATCGCGTGTATAATACAAGAATAGGTCATTGTCACATGTTATTTCGAATCTAATGATATCTGGGAATGAATTCGTTCCTTTTATCATCACCCTGAAGTTTATATTTTCAACTGTTCCAATTTCTTCCGTTTCATCTATATCTACTAATCTGATTTCAACTGGACAAGATCTTCTAAAAATTACATTATATCCGCCGGATAGAATTGGATCTGTCTTCTCCAAATCAGAGTAGTCGAAACTGTCAATAAAGATTCTTTCCTGATAAATATGTTCATTACTTTTCTTCATTTTCGAATTTGTAAATAAATTATTTATAAACGAACTTAAGCTATTGTATTTACTCACACAAATGATTAATTAATAGGAGGTTGTGAACTTAGCAATATAATCAATATCACTGAGTACAAATTATTTACACTGGTAATGATTCGAATAACGCAATGTATATTAAGTAAAATACTTTTTTTCTTCTGTTCGAGCATAAACCGGATATATGTATTTCCCATCATGTATAAAACGGTCGTGTATAAAATATTGCACACAAAATCAGTTTTGTAAATTTGTGCTGAAAATGAATAAAAAAGAAATAAAAATTTTGTGTACGGGAGGAGCAGGTTACATTGGTAGTCATACTGTAATTTCACTTATTGAAGAAGGATATTCAGTTCATATTCTAGACAACCTGAGTAATTCGAGCCCTGAAGTTATAAATAGAATTGAGAAAATAACTCGAGTTAAAGTCCCGCTTCACATTATTGATATTAGAAACAAAGATGAAATGCTAAAACTGTTTAAAAAAGAAGAATACAATGCAGTAATACATTTCGCAGGGCTCAAGGCAGTTGGAGTTTCGGTTTCTCAGCCTCTCGAATATTATGAGAACAATGTAGTAGGTACTATTCGGTTATTGGAGGTTATGAAAGAAGTTAACTGCAAAATTCTGGTATTTTCATCGAGTGCAACCGTTTATCTACCAAAATCCACGCCTCTTACAGAAACTGATCCACTAGGAGCATCAAACCCATATGGTCAAACAAAATATGTAATAGAATTGATTATGAAGGATATTTACAATTCATCCGAAAACGTGAAATTCTCCATATTAAGATATTTTAACCCCGTAGGTTGCCACCACTCTTCACTAATTGGAGAAGATCCAGATGAGCCAAATAATTTACTACCATACATACAATTGGTTTCAATAGGGAAAAAAGAAAAGCTTTTCGTATTCGGTAACGACTGGCCAACGAGAGATGGCACAGGCATCCGAGATTACATTCACGTAGTTGATCTTGCAAATGGCCACGTTAAAGCACTCGAGAAACTCTTGAGCTCATCTAATACAAGTAAGGTTTTGGATATCTACAATTTAGGATGCGGAGCGGGTATTTCAGTGCTTGAAATGGTCGGACAATTTGAGAGAGCAAGTGGAAGAAAAATACCATATGAAATCATAGATAGACGTCCCGGAGATCTAGCAAGTGTTATTGCGGACCCATCAAAGGCGGAATTAGAACTTGGCTGGAAGGCCGAAAGAACAGTATTTGATGCCTGTAAATCCGCTTTCGAGTGGCAACGCAATAACCCAAATGGATACTCCAAGGATTAATCAGGCTATTCGATTAATACTGTAACTTTTTCTCATCTGTGAGCCAACTACTTTAACTTCCAATTTCAATTGAAATTCACATTGTCACCATTCTCCAATGCCTAGGCGCATCTTTATGTCTCCAGAAGAAATGTGGAGTCATTTTTTTAGCTTTTTATTTGTATTATTAACTGAAATGGCAAGTTTGAACGCCGTTTTTCACTCAGTTGCCCATAGAGGTGCGTCATTTTACTTCCCTGAAGAGTCAAAACCTGCATATATTTTGGCTGCTGAGCACGGCGTAAATTTTATTGAATGCGATATTGTTTCGACAAAGGATGGAATATTAATTCTTAGACACAGTCCAAATTTATCGGAGTCAACGAATGTCGATAGTTTTTATGAGTTTGAACATCTTAGAAAACACGAAGTACTGTATAATGATGATGATGGTGATGTTAGTAGTGGAATATTTTCTTGGGATTTGACATATGAAGAAATTAAAAAAATTAAATGTACACACGAAAAGAAGTACCCCAAAAGAGATCAACATCTCAATGGCGTTTATAATATACTCACATTGGACGAATTTTTGGAAATGAGTATTTCCGAGTTTAAGGGTTTTCGCCCCGGACTGTACATTGAAATCAAGTACCCCACAATGCATAAATCTAAAGGTCTAGATATCACTGACAAGCTACTCAAAACTTTAGACAAATTTGGATTGAACAAAAAATGCAATTCCATATTTATACAAAGTTTTGAACCTTCTAATTTGGAATACATTAGGAAGAAAAGTGAACTCAATTTAGTACAACTGCTCACAAGAGATAGCAAAAATAGTTTTGTGTATGCAGTTGAAGATGAAAAAAAAAGGATGGTGTATAAACCCTGTGATCTAGAATATATTTCAAAATTTGCATCAGTTGTATCACCCTTTAAAGAAGACCTTATATCCCCCATAAGCGAAGTTACCAACAAATATATTACCGGCAAAAGTTCATTCATCACAATAGCTCACGAATTAGGGTTAATTGTTGTTCCCTATACATTTCGTCCAGAATCTGTTATGAAACAATTTAAGGATATTTTTGAAGAGTACGATCACTTTATAAGAACTCTAAAATCGGATGGAGTTTTTACTGATGATTCGAAGAGCATTATTGAATATTTGTCAAACAAACAAGAACATCAGATAACATAACATTTATCTATTCAAAAGATATTTGGTAGATCCTCGAAGTCTATTTGTTTATCTTTGTGAATCCAATATTTGTCATTATATTTCCAACAACATTCTCCAGTTAGTCCATCAAACTCCTTTGAAAACCACATTGGAGAGTAATCCGCCTCACCATTGGTTCTTTTCTTTGCTTCTGCTCTTTGTTTCTCTTCTAGCCTTCTTTTCTCCTTAATTGCCCATTCAACATTTCCATTCTCATATGCTCTTTGATCTGGTCTGAACCTAGAGTCGGTACATGGCATTATAACGCCTGGAATACTGTTATCATACTGAGGTGAGATCTCATTTAATTCGAAGCTCATATCAGTGAACCCGAAGAATTTATCACTTTGAGAAGGCTTTCTCTCTGCTATCCATCCAACTTTATAACTTGATTTAACCGTTTCTATTCTATCCCAATTGGATAAAATATGTAAATAGAACTTTTTATTTTTAATACCGAGGTCACCCACAGTATCAGAACTCTTGTAATTATCTGCAGCCAAAAAATTATCCATCGTTACTTGAGATCCCTTCCGCAAATCAGAATCAATCTTTGCATTTATTTCTCTATAAAAGCTGTCTTCCTGAACACTGCAAGTTTCGTACCATATTTTAGTATCCCATTTTCCACCGATTTTATAAACCGGAATGCCATCTTTATTGAACACCAGTCCTTTAATATTAAACAAGTCACTGCCGAACCATCCACTTTTTTGATACTCAATCAAAGAAAATTCCGAAGTTGAGTGGTTTATTATTGTACTAACTCCAATTATTTCAATCCAGACTTTTCCAAAAATAATATTGTGTATAAGTAATTTCGGCCTGTTAAATGTATAGTGGTCATTGTTCTCATTCAATGTAATATTTACATTTCCTAAGATGGAAAGCTCTAAACTTTGTCCCGAGAAACGGGACTTATTCCCAACCTCTCCCCATGCGCAATACAAAGGTTTATTTTTATGTCCAACTTTTGGAATCTCAGCTCCAAAATCCGTTGGATGATGTTCAACATGAAATGCAGTTGTAGGAGGGTGATGTCCAACCTGTTCTGCAACAAATCTAAATCCTCGATGTGAAAATTCGTATGTCTCACCAAGTAAAGGATTAAATGGTTTAAAGACCCTCCCAATTGATGATGCATATGGAGTTATCGAAAAAATGGTAATTTCACGTAATCGATCAATACTTGAATTAAGAAATGTAGCACTCTCTAGAATTGATGAATATCTGAAATCCTCCGATAATCTTTGAAGCAAAGATGTTGGTTCATTAAACTGAATTGGAATTGTAATGCGTGAAATGTCTTTAGTGATTGACTCTTTAATATAAGTCCACAAATTAAATCGTGGTTTTTGTTGCAAATAGGGTAATACTGCACGATACTTGTGTGGATTTTTCTTCCAGAAACAATAAATACAATCACTTTTTTTCGGGAGTAAAATGGAATATTTCGATATTTGATTGATTTGATCATCATTTTCAAAATCAGAGTACGCATCGAAATACAAATCTTCATTAGATTCTTTATATGTTAACTCTTCTGTATTGTTACGATCAAGCCCTCTACAGCTTCCGGGGCTAATGGATTTAAATAAAGGAGAATATATATCTACTTCACAATATTTTCCCAAGTTCAGGTTTTTATATGTTAAATCAAAAACGGCTCCGATGAGCTTATCAAAACACTTAGCCGTCTTGTTTTTTAATTTTCTAGTTTTTTTCTCTGAAAGTTCATCCAATACTAAGCTTCTCACTTTTATTAATTCGTATAATAAATTTGGTAGAAAAGAAAGAGTTTCTGTCGTTATTGAATCAGTTAAAGGTAATTGTGGCTTAAAAGTGTTTAATGTAGTGACAAATCCCTTTTCAAAGGAAGATGTTTTGAGGTTCATTGAATAAAATAGCGCATTTATCCACGTTAATTTGGATTCAAATGTGTATGTTCTTAAGTGGATATCATTAACAGAATTTCTTGGGTATCTAATTGAAATCTTGTTGCATTTACTAGTATAAATATCAATATAGCAAATTTTATGAGTTAAATATTTCTTTTTTCTGATCTTCGAACCTTTAACATAACACAAAACGCCAATATATAACTTAAAGTAACGAGGCCTCCAATTATTAACCATATTTGTCCACTTGTATAACCAACCCTCTATTATTGGTTGTTCGTATTCGCCATTAAAATCTTTATTTCCCATTTTATTTTGAATTATAATTGACTTACTATCTTGAATGTATTCTCTTGAATTGGCTACCCATTGTGTATGAATATTCGATTTTTTATCATTTCTTAGATTAGAAATTATTGTTTCAGATTCATTTTGTGTGCAGTCTGATGTATTAAGAGATTGTGACATTCTTACAATCACATATGGAAAAGTATTGCAGAATTTGCAAAAAATGCTATCTAGTTTCACATCTAGGAATAATCTTGCATTATGTAGTTAATATCTCACTTCATCCGCCCCCCTCACCCCCTCACCCCTCTCCGCTTTTACGTTAAACTAAATCTCAATATTCCAGCTAGGATGAGTGGGTTTATATTAATAGTATGGAGAACTAAGAATATGGATGAAATCCTACGAAGCTTAGAAGAAAATATTTAAATAGCTGCAGAAAGTTTAAAGTAAATGCTGAAATCGACTAGATAAATTTCATCTATACTACTGGGAAAAAAACGCTCCCGGACGGAATCGAACCGTCGACCCTTCGGTTAACAGCCGAATGCTATAACCGACTAAGCCACGGAAGCCCACGTCGAGGTTCCCTTTAGTTACTGTCTGGATAGTTTAGGAATCTTTTGACTTAGAATCCGATTGTACTCTATTAGTTTTGATAATTTGCTTAGAGTTCGAACTCTAAAAAATCTTGAATGAATTTTTTGTGAAAAATTGCAGTTACCAATTTTTGAATTAGATCTTTTTCCCCTAACTCCATTATTCTTAATTTCGTAATACTTCTTAATAGGATGTGCACTTTTTACCATTAGATTTGATTTATCTAAACTATTTTGTGTATTAAAAATCGAGTTGAGTAATGACGACTCTAAATGAATGCACCTGTCTATTGCTTTTTTCATTATTTCCTGAGAAGCAGTATCAGCAACTATTTTTCGGTTTTTTAATCTAAGCTCTTGTAGTTCATAAAACTGTGATTTAGATTTGTAAGTATAGCAATTATAGTCGGATTCATGAGAACATAAATACATCTCTTTCTTAATTTGAGGCGACCTATCAATAGCTGGAATACTTATTCCAACCAACTTTTTGTAACACGAAATATTTCTTTGAAACGGCTTTAAACGCAAAAATGATAAAGACGAATATCTGAATGAAGCTTTAGTTATTATGATAGAAATTATCCCACCTCCAAATTGGGGTAGATGAGTAATACATGAACCAGTTAATACATCCCAAATTCTCACTCCATCAATTGCAGATGAATAAACTTTATTATTTGCATACCGGCAAATATTTATTGAGCCATTATGGCCAACCATTCTCGAAATGTTGTTTAGGCTCAAATCTTTCGGTTCATGGGAAGGAATTCTATAAATTATCCCATTTCCTGCACCAACAAAAATTAATTTTCCGCATTCAGAAATAGTGCACGAATGCAGCTGTGTTGAAAAATTCAAGCTTACAATTGCCCTTTCACTCTTAAATGTAAATAAGTTCAGTGTAAAATCACTTCCAACAGAAATAATTGACAGATCCGAAAATTTATTGGCAGATGGAAATGAAAAAAAATCGTTAATTGCGGCAGAATGTGCACTCCATTTAAGAATTGGTTTTGGACACCTTAAGAAGTAGTTACTTTCAAGAATTTCATTTACCAAAAATGCTTGTAAACAAGAGTCATCACTGCACGTTACCAATATTGAATTATCCTGTATTAATTCCATCTTCACAATTGGTTTGTAATGAGAAAGCCAACAATTCAAAAGCTGGCCGGTAGATAAAACCCAAACATAAATAGTCCCGGATAAACCTCCAGCATAAACTACTCCACCATCATCCTGAAAAGTGCAGCACCCAACCACCTCTGGAAGAGAAACCCTATATATTGGTTCACTCTTAACATTCCATAAATGTAGAATGGATTTGTTTGCCTGAAATCCTGCCAAGTAGCTAGAAGAGTTACTGACATAGGATACACCATTTTTAGACGAATTGCTATCCTTATATATTTGGGACACAATTCCAGTCTTATTATCAAGAGAATAAAAGCCATTTTGGCCCGAAACTAGAGTAATGTTTTCCATTCCGATGATTTAGTCGGAATGTCAGTATTTACTAAAACATGGCGCCACCGATAACAAACAAACTGGGTAATGACGAGAGAAAGTTAATGTAGGGTACTTTCAGCCTCCAAAAATCAGTAAATCATAATGGAGTTCCTATAGTACTCACATTTATTTATGCACATATCTGGACGGTACCAATTACTGATATTTTGGTACTGTGGCATTGTGCAAAATGGACAGTCTATTCAGAAAACGCAGTATGTTTCATAGTAGAATTTTCACTCAATTGAAACACGGATAAGCGAATCATCATTAATAGAATGCAATGTATTTTTGGAAAAAAAAAGAAAGTAATTTAGAGCGAAGTAAATCAAGAAGTTTAAAACGGAAGAGTGTCTTATTGGCGGTAAGAGATTAATCGTGCCGCCAACAACGCTACCTGCCGGTGTTTTTTGTTGCATGTTGAAATTGATCACAAAAAAAAATAATGTTTAGACCACTACTGGATTGCAATGGAGAAATAAGTATTAATAGAATACTTGGAAGTCAAGATTTATCTGAATATGTTGTGTCAGTTCGAACCTTTCGAGATATCGTTGGTAAATTGAATATTATTGTGAGTAACCGTCTTATGCAACTATTACATCAAGTTGATGTAGATATAGCACTTGAAACATGTAAAAATGGATCATATTTATATAAGTATCCGCGCTCTTCTATAAGAAATAAACATTTTTCAAGATGTAACATCGAGATTGATCTGGATTCAGGTTGCGTTAAATGGAATAAAGATAAACGAAACTCATGTTGTTTTAGAAATGCATCAACAGTCCAGACACTTTATCTAAATGATATCAGTCATATACTTCCCGGCTCTGATAGTGACTTTTGGAGGTCTAAAAAACATTTTCAAGATGAAGACTCAAATTCAAACTTTGGAATAGAACTTGTTGCAATCGGTAGCCGAAGTAAAACCCTAAGATTACTTTGTACAAACAAAGAAGAATGGAAATTTTGGATGGTGGGATTATTGGTAAGCCATGCGCTTGCACAGAGAGAGAAATTGGTACCGAAAGCCAGAGGGACAAGAAGAGTTGTCGATACAAAGCATTTTTATACCCATGATTACATTAGACGTCAATGGGAACTTTCTGATTTAGATAATTCTGGCTCAATTAGTTTTTCTGAGTTTATGCGCCTGACTAAAAGATTACAAATGCCTGTTTCAAAGGAATATACTCATGCACTTTTTTGTGAATTTGACAAAGATAACAATGATGCACTCGACTATAAAGAATTTCGGAACTTATTGACTCAATTACTGATTCTTCCGGAGCTACGCGAATTATTTGATGAATATAAGGACCCTGATACAAATGTTATGACTGCAAGTAAATTTCGCAATTTCTTAATTGATGTTCAAGGGATGGACCCATCATCCTCGTTAGAATCATTAGTAAATGCTGTTCTAAGTATGAAGGAACCATTTATTGAGAGAGGTGGTATTACAGAAATAGGGTTTAACATTCTAATGTCTTCAGAGTTTAATTCTGCATTTGATCCACTCAAAAGAGATGTATACCAATCGATGGATGAACCAATTTCTCATTATTGGATAGCGTCAAGCCATAATACGTATTTAACTGGTGATCAACTCACCTCTAAGTCTGAAATTGGGCAATACATTACGGTATTACTTCAAGGATGTAGGTGCGTAGAATTAGATGTTTGGAATGGCCCTGATGGTTCACCTATTATTTACCATGGCCACACTTTGACTTCTAAAGTTTATTTTGAAGACGTAATAAGAGCTTGTAAAGATTATGCATTTCAGATTTCACCATATCCAATAATTTTGTCACTGGAAATGCATGCATCAGATAAACAACGTGAAAAAGTTGCTGAAATAATATTAAGAATCTTAGGCGATTCTCTTTATATTCCCTCAAATGAAAAAAGTGACCATCTTCCAACTCCGAATGAACTGAAATATAAATTTCTTGTAAAAGCGAAAGTCCCAAAAGAAGATGATGTTGCCTTTAATACAAAATCCGGAATAATTTGTGAGGAAGAGGACGAAAATGAAACAAACCCAGATTTAATTGAACCCAACGTTGACATGCCCGTTGACACCACTGCATTTGGTGAAATGGATTCAATTCTATCCCAAACACCGACAAAAAGAAGAATTTATTCGAGCCTAATATCTCTTCCCGGAAATGCGATTCAAATAAATAATTTCGAAAATAGAAGAAGAATGAGTATAGGATCGCTTGTTGAAACAAAATTTCTTCGTTTTGCTAAAGATCACAGTTTGAGTCTTGCCAGATTTCATCAGGATCACCTTTGCCGAGTTTATCCATCGGGAACCCGTATTTCGAGTTCCAATTACAATCCGTTGATACCCTGGTCATATGGAGCACAAATAGTTGCGTTGAACTATCAGGCTGTTGGGACTGCATTATTGTTGAATGAAGGTAGATTCAGACAAAATGGTGGGCCAAGAAGTGGTTATGTTTTAAAGCCAAGAATGTGTTTGAAAAAATGCAAAGATGGACGTGTTTTGGATCCAATGAATCCATTGGAGTCATTGGAACTATTTGATATTCCTCCCTTAAGAATTAGCATTCAAATATTGTCTGCACATCAACTTCCTGATAATATGTCCCAATATTCACGCGGAATTGCAAACCTAGTCTGTAACAATAAACTATCTCCATATATTACTATTTCCGTTTTTGGTGGTCCTAGTGAAGAATATAAGTCTTATAAAACTCCGACGATAAATAACAATGGGTTTAATCCCAAATGGGAAAATTTGTCTCCATTTACTTTCAATGTCCTCTGTCCAGAGATATCGATAATTAACTTTGAAGTGAAGTCATCTGATTCAATACAACTTGAATATATCGCAGCAGCTTCAATTCCTGTCTCATGTTTAAGGCCAGGAATCAGGTGGATACAATTGTTTGATACAAATTTCATTGATATACAATGCTGTGGGATTCTTGCAAATATATCCATTACAACTGAGCTACCGAAGACATACATGATTTCGTCGTTATCCGTAAATAACGGAAATACGTCGATGAATTTACAGGAGAAATTGCAACAATTTAGAGGAATCAAATTTTAAATGTGAAATCTACCCCATTGAACATCCTCCACATTTTTCACGTTTTTCAAATACTTTATTTGATTCGCCTTAGATTTTGATAGTGTATAATGTGTTTTAGAGCATTAGATTATGGAAAAACAAGTAAATACTTATTGTCGTATAATTACATAGGTTTGTCCGAAATACTACTAAATTCTGGGTTCGATCCTCCGGTAGCGACCATATGGAAGACAGTTATTCCAATTAAGGAAAGAGCCAAACCCGCTGTGAAGAACCAAATCGATGAAATAGTAACGAATGTCTAATATTGTATAATTTCATAAAATTTATTATAGATGTCTTTCAACATACCGTCCACCAAAGTGCAGGAGCAGTACTCTGACAAACCAGGGATGTATTTACCTAAACGAATATTTATTTTAGAAAATACTTATTTGACTTACCCAAACTGTTCCCATTGTGAACCAAAGGAAGCTAGCCAAGAACATTATTGTTTCGCATATTATTGCGATACTATTCACGTTAAATACATTAAATAAAAAATATAAACTTACTTTTTGCCGAGTTTGGATTCAATCATTGCTACAAGTTTTGTGGCAGGGTACGACTTTCAGAAACAATAACTAATTAAACTTGAGGCAATAATTACTTACCAAGAGTATTGCGACAATTAGCCATGTTTTTAACGGTGTGTCACAGGCTTTTCCAATAGAAACAGTTAATACTCCTGCATATATTAAATCCACGAGTATGAAAATAATTAAAGACAACTGTCTTAAGTCGCTTTTATGTTTGCGAAAGTTGAATGGAGTTTCAGATACCATCAGTTATTATATAACCTGATTCTCTAATTTGTTTTCCTATTAAGGGTGCCATAATATTTGGCATGTTGCATGAGAGATTGCATGATTTTTCTCGCATGTAAGCACAAAACTTGGTTTTTTGTAATGACTTCTCATAAAAAGAATTTCGAATCTGCTCAACTATTTATGTTTGCAACTTAATATTTAATTAGAAAAGGAATAGATTAAAAAAACCTCTTGTTTATATTTCTAAAAAATACTGAGATACTTTGGCATTGAATATATATAAATTGCCTTCAAAATAGATGATTGATGCTCGGGCGTACATATTTAAAATGAAAAAATACGATTGCGCGAATTGTCAATTTACAGAGTTAAATTACAATTATTACCTACGGTTCCAATAACAAGGTATTGATGTCAGAACAAACTCCAACAAGAAATGTTGATATTGAAGACAAAAGAAGAATAAGTTATTCTCTGAGTGTCAATAGAAGGCAAAATTTACAGAGATTGATTAAAGAAAGAAATAATCAAGAGAAAAACGATGCAATTAATAAAATTGGAGGATTTAAAAAGGCTATATCTATTGAGAGCCAGATTGTATGCCTTGAAAGAGGTGAGTATTATATATCCTTTTATAAGTGAAATGGATTATTTATTCAAGATGATTTAGTAGAATTGCTTTTAGTTGCCTGCGCAAATTATCCAGAATTTTGCAATAAAGTAAGTTATCTTTAATACTACTGGAACATTTAACTATAATTTTGAAGGTCAATAAGAAATATTTAGATTCGTTATCACATATTAAGAAAAGAGTTGTACCGTAATTTATTTTTTGTTATTACATACATGGGCTGTAGATGATCGCTTGAAACGTATTCTGAAAACCGTGAAAATTACCTTATTAGTGAATGGACGATCAATAATATTGATTCTCAGAAGCTACCTCATAAATCTAAGCAGTTTACTCAATAAATTATGGAATGAGTGTACCTTTGTTAAAGGAATTACGATTTTGGAATAAGTATATTTGCATTTAAAACATCAAGTTGCTGAGTGATTTGATATTCCTGATTTTAAAATAATAAACGCTGAAGATTTAAATCAGTATTTAAGAACACTTCTTGGAAGACAGATTTTGGCAATTTCCCATATGAATTAAAATATCTTATTTTTATAACCTAAATTTAAGGAGTTTGTAACAGAGTTTTAGGATAGAGTGAATTAATTCCAGATTCTCTAGACCATTTTTGTAATGCTTTTGAATTTCATGTTTTCATTTCAAAACTACGTGAAACTCAATTTCACGAACTTAGAAACTCCCAAATATAAGTGTTATTGGGACTAAATATTCATTATATTGAATAGAATCACATGGATAAATCATCTGAGGTTAGATTATCTTAATTTGAAACGAAGCCTTAAGATTCATTCCCGATCATTCGAGATCATGATTTTGCAAACTCAAAGAAAAAGGAAATATTGAAATAATTTTGTCTAAAGTATCGAGATAATACAATAAATGGACTAGGTAGCTTTGAGAATATTAACAATTACATATCCTGGTGATTTTGGAAAATCAACTTGTTTGGTACTAGAAATAGTGTTTGGGGGTCGTTGCTTGGATCCAAGTACTCATTGTTATTCTAAACGCTATAGAAATCAAAGTCCCTATCACTCTTTTTCACGTGAATTTTCCATCCTTTTTCGAAGTCCTTTGGTAATACGACGTATCTATTCTTTCTAACAGCCTGCATCCCGGCTTCCTGAGAAATGGCCGCAATATCAGCAGCAGATATCTTCTCTGGTCTCGAAACATAATCTTCGAGGTCTACTTCATCGCTCAGATTCATTTTGGCTGTAATTGTTTGAAATATAAGCCTTCTTTGTCTTCTATCTGGTAGCGGGAATTCGATTTTACGATCAAGCCTACCCGGTCTCAGTAAGGCCGGATCAAGAGTATCTGCTCTATTAGTTGCCATAATTACTTTCACGTTTGTTGTTTGGTCGAACCCATCCATTTGATTAAGAAGTTCCAATAAGATACGTTGTACTTCTCTGTCTGCTCCCGTTTGCGCATCAAAGCGTTTTGTTGCAATTGAATCCACCTCATCAATGAACACAATAGCAGGAGAATTCTCTCTGGCTAAACGAAATACATCTCTAACCATTCTAGGACCCTCTCCTAGATATTTTTGCACAAATTCGGAACCAACAACTCTTATAAAAGTAGCTGTAGTGTGGTTTGCCACGGCCTTTGCCAACATAGTTTTACCTGTACCTGGAGGACCGTATAAAAGCACTCCTGTTGGAGGGTCAATCCCTATCTGTTGATATAACTCGGGACAAGTTAATGGTAGCTCCACTGCTTCTCTGACCTCTTGCTTTTGGATATCCATTCCACCAATGTCAGAATATGTCACATCTGGCTTTTCTTGCATCTGAAGCATCTGAATACTCGAATCTGCTTCGGGAGGGAGAATATCGACTATTGCATGACTATGCCTATGAAGGGCAACTGAAGCAGGGGGTTTTAAATCTTCTCTATTAATTGTACTAAGGACTCTTACATAATAGTTCGATCCAGCAGTTGAGGATACTATCCCATATTTAGAGTCGATCATCTCAAGAAATTGTCCAATTACCAGTGGTACAGACTGAATACGTTTAATTTCCTCCTTGGCACGTAATAACTCACGCTTTAAACCTTTTTGTTCGTTCTTTATATATTCCTCCTGAGTATTTAAGAATTCGAGCTCTTTTTCAAGCTCTTTGAGTTTTCTGTAAAAATGTTTTTCACATCTGGTGTTTTCAGACATAATTTTTTGGGTTTCCGTTAGAGAACAGGCCATTATTAAATTTACTAAACCTTGAATTTAATAGAGTAATTTATTGTACCGCTATCCCACATTTACAGCGGTATTAGATAAAAAATAAGCCTTTAATTGAATTGATCTTGAAATGATATTTCGATTTCAATAATAAACGGCAATTGGGAGCCCATATTTTCATCATTTAAAACACGTACGCTTAAAACAAATACCTGTAATACTGCATGTATTTATAAATACACGACCTTCCTCAAACAAGAAGTGAAGTATTCCTGAAAACACAATGTGAAAAAAAACAATTTAGGAACGTGAAGTAGTAAAACAACCAAGGAAACCGTTGTTCAATGTTACTGAGCATATCTTTATTACCGAGTCACCAAATATTTCCGGAGAAAATAACTTAGTGAATCTTTTCAATAAAAAAATGGCTAAATGTTTGAAATATTTATCGGGTGTTCTAAGTTAGAAGGCTTTCGTGAATATATACCTTAATATAACTCTTAACAAGCCTGTGTTGAAGACTCATTATTCTATTGAATTCTCTTCTAGATTTTATCGACAATACTTTTAGACGTGAAATGTAACCACGAAAGTATCTCTGAATAGTAACAACGGAATTTATTTTCTTAATCATCTTAATAATCTTTAATTTTATTCCATTAGTGTGGGAATTGAAAATAGTTCAGTAAAAATGATTTTTAAGTGACAGCGCGAAATTTATGGTAGAAAGCTCAATACCTCAAGCAATTTTCTCTAAAATTAGTCTTTCAATGCTCAGTTTATCATAAATACTATTAATAAGACAGTTCTTCAAGTTCACAACTTTATGTGTAAAATATATCATTAATATGTAAAAAATATAGAAAAAACCATATTCCGGTAGTATCAACCCCGGGGCATCCATATCATTCTTAATATCAAGTCGACGAAAGTCCTTTGAAATAATAGTAATTCGACTCTTAGATTCAGGCTTGTGACAACTGGATTTCAATTTCCTGTTCTCAACTAAAATGAATAGATTTAGTGCCTTCGCTTTAATATTGTAACCATAAATACAATTGCAAAATATAATTAAGGATTGATTGTATCGAAAAAAAGTTCTGGAAAGAATGATTTTGGAAAAAATGCCTATTTCAAGTGTGACAATGTCCTTACCAAGGTACAGTAAAGTTTCATCATTCGAAATATCTGCAATTGTTTTTGACCTGAATAAACATTCACCAACGCTATTGGAATTTACCGGAATTTCGAACAAAGAGTTTAAGGGAATATCCTTGTATATATGCTTAATTGAATGAACTTGGGTTTTGTTCTGAAAGGACCGAAAAATACAATTTCTAATTAAAACTCTAGCAATCAATATTTCCACTTTCTCCTCAAAATGAGCACTCATCCTATTATTTCTTTTTATTAAGGAATTTGCCTCAATTTGGGTATTCAATGGTAGTCATTTGAAGTACGTTTTAACTAGTTGAAATCTTTGAACTAAAGTTGCCCTCACCCCTCTTCAGACAATTAATTGCCGGTAACAGGTTTGTATGAATCTTAAATAGAGAAATTCGCACAACTAATATAATATAGCTGTACATGGTACCTACGGTTTCTACGGAGATAGTGATTTGAATGATAGATAGACCTGCGTCATTTTGGTTATTTGATTATTTATACTGTTAATTCGCTGGATTAGGCGGGCTCGCTTCTAGTTTGTAAATCTTGTCCAAATTGACCAAAAATTACAAAAAAAAAATGAATCTAAAGCACTCAATTTTTCTCATATTTACGACAGTTAACAGTATTATATGTGCTAGTTCAGGAAAAAAAAAACAGCTAATGTCTGCTTCTGAAGTAGTCACCTCAGTGCATGATAATTTGACATACATTGAGAGGTTCGTTAGAATCATTCTTTCTAAGGAAAGCGAGCAAGCAAAGAGGAAGTGTGCAATAGCTCTAAAAAATTTGACAACCCTGGCACTTGCAATAGAGAAAGGCAATATTCCAATTAATGCATTGACGTTATTAACCCTTAATGGACTAATTTGGCATCCAGATCCGTGTAGTCACCCTATACCAATTATTCATCATCTAGAATTGTATAACTTCATAAAGAATAGTAAATATTACACTCAAATGTCATATTTAAGGCCAGGTAGCGTAGGTAGCTCTAAGATTAATACTATTCCAGCTTTAATAGATAAAAATGACCTTAAAAATACCGTGAACATGAGAAGTAATAACTTAAATCTTAATCAGAAACAATCTAGGTCCCATAGTCACAGCAAATTTAACGTGACTTCAGGTATGATAGGGACACAACATATAAACACAACAGATGCACGATCGCTCCATTATGATGAATTCAGCAGTCGTGGATGGCAACAAAACAAAACGGAGAATGCTACTAGAACTAGTGATCAAATTAAAATGGAACTGGAGGAACTGTCGAAATTAAGAATCGTCTCACGTAATGATTCATCTGCATTCAAGGAGTCCTTGAGTAGATTATTGTCGAGCCGGAATTAGAAATTATTAAATTGGCTATAAGTCTTATTACAGGATATAGATTGACTATTTTGCGAGAGTTAGGCGGTAAATTTGCTGATAAATCTAAAATTCTTTGAAACTTGAAAAAGTGTGTATTTACCTGATGTAATGTTTCCTGTTATTTTTTTGTTACTACTCTTTTCAGACTATCTGAAATCTGAGGAATTGTACCTCGGAAACACCAGGAATGACAAGCCATTTAAGAGTCGAGCCGAGCCGGGGAAAAAGGATCTAATTGTTTCAAATAGGCAAACAGAAGAATTTAAGGCAGGAAACGATGGAAAATATGATGCGAGTTTTCTTGATTCATGTAAAAGAATGAAAAGTTTTCAGATTTTGGATGAGAATGATAAGAAAATTGTTCAAAATACGATAAGCTTCTATGAAATAGGTTTAGGAACAAAAAAAGATAATTCACGGAAAAGTGACTTGGGTCGACTAACGTACAAATCTGTTCTATTTTTAGAACGAAGTCAGGTTCGGGGACTGTTCCAAAAGCAAAAGAATTATTTACCAATTGGGGAAAGACTGCTAGTACAAGGTTCACAAATTACATTACAAAAAAATGGTCCAAGGAAAGTAAACAAATTACATTTATCAAAAAGCTTTCCGAGTGGGTTAGATAAAGGTGGTTTACAGGATGCAGTTAAAGAGTCTATGATAAATACGGCGAAAAAAAGCATCGATATTCAGAGCAAAATAGTACCTGGAAAGAGTCCATCTGAAGCAATAAAGGAAAATAAAGATTTGAACCAAGAGTTAAAAGAAATAAAAATAATGAAAAATAAGAGTAATATTGAGCAAGGAAATGTAGACCTTGTCCGAGAAATCATAACTTTAATAAATAATGAAAATATTGAACGCAAACAATCAGAGAAAACAATATCAAAAACCATAGATATAAACATTCCGATTCCACCAGATACGAGAAACACTGACCAAGCTGAGGAAATGGATGATCCTTTTTCCAACATCGAAGCACAAGAATCCGGTGAAATCAAATTACCTAGATTAAACATTCCAAGAGTTGAACAATATAAAGGTCCTGAACTTGAGAAGAGTACTGTAAAAAAGAAGAGGAATCTTCCTCCAGGAGCTGAACAAGAGCTTAGGGAATTCCTTGAAAGAAAAAGAGATGGAAAAATACCCAAATACGGTACAGTTAGAACCCAATTTATACCTGTAAAAAGCAATGCTAATCAAGGACAAGAACAAGTGCAAGATACATTAATTCAACTATTTGAGCCCTTGGGAGTGAAAAAAAATCAAGAAGTTGTTACTGGTCATTCAATGCAAACAACAGATACTTCCTCCAGTTATTCACAGGGAGGTAATTCGAGCACAAATTAAAAAAGAAGTAAATGAGTATTAATTCATTTCAAGATCTTACAGAATAGGCAAACTACACATGATCAAGTTTCCGAGAGTTTTAGAGCTTTTGCTAATACATATATATATCAACAGAAAAATTAATATTGTATTAATTAAACCTATTTGGCAACTATATTTGGTAATTCTTGGATGAAGTAAATAATGAAACCATTTATTGAGTGCAAAATTATTTCAAATGGAATTTAACAGTAGTGATTAAGTTCAAAATGAAATAGCTTGCCTTTAAACTTAGTTTTGATTCTGTCCGTCTATCAATTTTTTCTGTTGAACTGAGATTAGTGATATTTTTGAGTTATTTTAGCAGTTTGATGGTTCGTTTCGTTATTCAAGCAGCCTAGAAAGTTCAAAATTAAACGATCCAAATACGTGATTTCTTCCGCTGTGAAATTCAACATTTTTTCGTAATTTAATTCATTTTCGTTTGAATTATTTAGGGTAGTTTGAGATGTAATATTTAGTTCTTCAGGAAAAATACATAATTTTTGTTTGAGTTTACGTTTTGTTTTGCCCTCAATGAGCATAGAAATTTCATTATCAGATGCAGCTTGCAAATGCGTATTCTCTGCGTGTTTAATTGAATGATATTGAATATTTGAACTTGAGTTAGTATCAATTGAGTAAAAAGATTTTACGATTCTAATTAATGGATTGAAGAATCCAATGGAACTAATTATTATATTTAAAACTGGATCGAAATGTAATGCATTTCCGAGAGCTAACAATGGAAACAAGTACGTAATTAAATATTTGGTAGGAATTTTCATATTTAAGAGTTAAATTTATTTGCGCGAGCGAATGAATGCAAATTAATTTATTACATGCTCGTTTTGAAACAAAAGAAATTACCATCAAAACTCATCTACTCAGTAATGATATTTGGAATTTTAATATGTTAAATATTACTTTCAAGCAAATGCAAATCAACTTAGATTTTTTTACCATTAATTAGCGAACAAATAATGAGTCGATCAATTCTCGATATTTCCAAAACTTCTAACAGTAATTAACCTTGTTGAGAAGATTGACTACTCCTTTCGATGACTCATTTTTGGAAGCCTTTACTAATGAATTATCATTGAAATGGATTTCAACTTAATAGAGAGAAAATAAAATATACAATTTTTTAATACGGAGAGCTAAAAGTTACTTTATAGTTGATCTAGAGAAAAAGTTTTTACGAGTATTGAAAATAAATTTTCCCTTAAATTATTGGAATTCAAGTTATTTGAATCTTTAACAATCATATAATAGGTTAAATACTTTTGAAATTAAACATTACAATTATAAAGGGAGCAAATATATCTTATATTGTAGAAAATGATTCCATTGAAAAGTCTTTCGAGGTAATTGTCCTGATTTCACCTCCAATGATCAAAGCATCTTTCATCTCGGCTTTAAATCTTAGATATTCAAATATTTCAAATCCGAAGAGTGCAAATACCAAAATGGAAAAAATAGTTGCAAAAATTAAAAATCCCCCTACAACAGTATTAAATGTCGTAACGGAGCAGTCAATAATCGCGTAATTTATTGGCTCTCCGTTTACCTTCAATTCGGAGGCGTCGGTTATATTTAACTGTACTTGGTTCTCTAAGGTGTTGTATACCAGCGAATACAAGCTAAATATATAAATGCCTGAACCTATACCACTTGAAATGCAAAATTTTTGGCAAGTACCAATACTATAAAATGGCGATAGACATTTTTGTATACCTATTGGCCCATAATTTTCAATTTTATAATTTTGGCCAAGTATTTTAACCGTTTCACTATCCACCAAAATTGGTTTATTTATTGGAGCTTTTGTGATTAATGGATCTTTTGCAAGAGGATCGGCAATAAATGTTTTATATTCATTTGGACTCGAACTGTTGTAAATAGATGTAACGACTACTTTACTGCTTAACCTGAACACATCAACAATTAATATTTCATGAGTCCAAACTATTGAAAATTGTCTTTTAAAGTGAATAAAAGCAAAGAAAAAAGCAAATAATTTCGTTTTAAGACAATTCATTAAATTAAACAATCTAAATGAACGATTTCTATACACACAATAAATTACGGATGTACACACAAAATGGGCTCTTAAAACCTCTGAATTACATCCTCCGTAAGTACAACTTCAAACTGATGAGCCAATGAATCGTAATATTGCCATAAACGGTATTTCAGATTTAATGTCTCATATCTAAGACAATACATCAAAAAAATTATTAGATTCATGGCGACAATTTACAGATATCATTAGATCATGTGTGGATTGACAGATTTATCCGTAATCTGGCAAATAACCCACTCAGAAAAACTATTTTATTACTTTTTGGCGAAAAATGTTCACTGTAAGATTTTTATTATCAATTTTTTTCCTTGTCAACAACGTATTTTGTTCCAACTTCAGAATTATTTCGGACAACACACAAGCATCAAGCACAAGTTATGTGAACGAGAACGCTCAAAATAATTCTGCCGTACTTTCGGCCATAGAGCCAACTGATCAATCAGTCCAAGGAACAGAATACGCAGAGAGAGAGATGGATGATGTTGTTCTTCAAGAGAAACCAGTACTATTGAATACGATTCCTCACACTACATTAAATCAATTATTGTTCGTTAACTCGTCTGGCCTATTCACGAACATCACAGTTGTACTTACAACTACTGTTCCAATTGCAACCGTCAGCTCGGAGAATGACTCTATTCACCGTATTCTCTCCATATCCGATTCCATGAGCACACTAGATACAATGAAGACTGATATTGACGAGATTACGACTAAACTTTCGAATAGCTCAGAGAGTTTGCCAGAAGATGTCTCAAAAGCCATTCAAGATGCAGTTCGATTTATTCAGAGAATTTCAGCATTATTTTCGGGCAATTCAACGTACGAAAATAATTTAACTAACACTACGAGCAATTCAACGATAATTAGTGCAGCTGAAATTAATTAATGATTTTAATTTAAGTATCCCCACTTATTCAATCTCTAGATTCTCAGATTTTTGAATATTCTGCTTGCTTTTTTTCCACTTGTGGATATTTGACGCTACGCATGCGTAACTTATGTCATGTCGCAATAACTGTGTGATTTAAATCGCCATCCATTCTTAGTGGATGGGTGGATTGTAATAATTACTTATTCATTTCTTGTTAATATTTAGTAAGGTTATGAGAATCTTGAATTTTTTACTTGTTTCGCTGTTAATTAATGGAGACTTTGTCTTCTCAAAACATAGAAAACATGATTCAGGTTTGAGAGGTGGTAATCAAAGTAATGGAACTGATAAAAAATGTACTCCTGAAACTTGTCAAGGTAATATTACCCTTGCCGGCAAAATATATTGTAAACTGAATGATTTACTAGAAAATAGAACAAATATTAGTGGAACAATACTATTTAATACTGGTTCTGAAAATACCTTTAAAATTTTAGAAAATACTTCTGGGATCGTAATTCCTGCAGCTCAGGAGAATGTGACCATTCTTCGCAATACAGACGAAATCTTTGATCATTCAGTAATTGATGTTTTAGAAAATGGTTCCTTTTCTGACAATAATTCACAGATAAATAAGACAATAGGAAATATTTCAATTAGTACACTGTTTTTAGATGCACAAAGTGAAATTTTTGCAGCAATTGATAAGTTACCTGATATTTACAACTTTGAGAATAATACATTTGAAATAGATTCAGGATTTTTAATTGATTCCCTCGTGGAAAATGGTACTTTAGATAGTAGCAAGGATTTAGAATCTGAAGTGCTAGATGAATTTGGTGAGGAGTTTAATTCAACGGTGGGGATTTTGGAGGAAATTTCGGAGCAATTTCCTGATCTTAGGGAACTCTCCAAAATTCTCAGGGGTGAAAAGGATCAGGTTAGCATTGGAGAGTTGTTATTTGTTACACAAAGATTAATAAGAAGTCTGAATACAATGGATGGAGATCTTAATGATATTGACGACGCTAGTTTTGATAAACTTAATGAGAGATTATCAGATACTGAGATAGAGAGGCTTAAAGAGCAGCAACTTACTAAGAACATTACCACAGTTAAGAAACCATGGTATGGGCCACTTAAAACGTTCGGGATTGAGGTTATTTCTGGTAAAAATGCAATTTTCTCTGCTATAATTTCAGTGATTGAGTCAATTGTAGGTCATACCCCCATTGGTGCGATAGTTACAATTATTGTTAGAATTATAGCAGCTATAGTTACTATCATTCATGAAATAATAATTAAGAAAAAGAAAAATTCCAATTTAGTACGAACTTTAAGACATTTAGATGATTTTGAAGCATTGCAAGGTTCGAAAGTCTCCGTCGCGAGTAAAATTGTTGGGAGAATCTCTGGTAATGTGGAGGAAATTAGAAGGTCTCAACTGCTATTGAGAACTTTGTACATGGATTTGTCGGAGCTTGCACATGAAGCAGAGAAAAATTTATATAACTTTGAAGAAGAAATGATTAAGGATCAATTAGATAGAATGATTACTGGAACACTTTCAAATATGTTCAATAATTCAAGTACATTCCAAAATGTCGCGAGTACAGATCTTTCTGGAGGTGTATATGGTAATAGGATATTGTCAAGTTCAGTACTGAAATATAACATAAATGGGAGTTTTTCATCATTAGCGGATGAAATTGAGGATTATTTAAATCAATCGTACTTAATTTCGTGGGAACAGCCTGTTTCGGTTAGGGATTTGGGTATGGACGAGGTCATCCATATGGATTCTATGAATCCAGGTTCAGATAATTCAACTAGTACATCAGGACGCGAAGGTATAGTCAATTCCACGTCAATAGTTACGACAACATCCACCACAGCAACTCAACAGACAAAAGTAAAGTGGTATGATGGGCTAATACAATTTTCAAAAAGGGTCTCGGAATTAAGTGGCGTAGTCTCAATGCTTGACATGCTTCTTGAACTTTTTACCACTATATTTGCAAATTCTCCACAAGCAGAATCCATACTTTCAATATTGAGGCTAATCGTATATCTGATTAAATCCGTGTTCAGTATTTTCTCAAACATCTCTTCAAATAGAAAACTCATCAATACTGCAAGGCTGATCCCTGACAAAATAGTAAGTGATCGTAGATTGTTACAACTTACGACCAGAAGAATTCAAGAAAATATCGAAGCCATTCAGCTAGAGAGAGGGATCATTAGTAGTCAGTTGAATGAGATCATTCGAATTTCAGAACCGAATGATTCGAGTATTGTTGATAAAGAATTCGATGAATATCTCACTCTCAATACTTCCGACAGCTTTTTCAACTCAACGGAGGACACTTTTGGACCAAGAGTGCATGTTTCTAGGTCATATATTGACGAACGAATTTTATCTGTCTCTGGTTCAACAGTCTTGGCAGCAGAGCTCAATTTTAAATCCTGGATGGAAAAGGTTGGGTCATTCTTCGATAATTCCTACGAGAAAATCAAACAGTTGATAAAGGGGGTGTTTTCGAGTATCTTCAAAGGAAATAAAATAGTCACATTTATTGACAAGTTGATCGACCTTATTATTTCAGTGATAAGGTCGATTTATCATGCATTTAAAAATAAAAGTACACAGAGGCTGCTTATTCAGACAATCGAAGAATGTGAAGAGTACGAATTGCGAGAGTTACTACTAAGACAACTTGAAAATACCTTAAAAAGTGAAAATAATCCAATAATAAAACTTTTGCTTTAGTTTTTCAATTAGCTAAATAATTCTTTTTTTTTCCGCCAAGGGGTAATATCTAAAATGTGAATAACGTCTTAAATTCGTCCGGTCTAAATAAGAAATAAAAAAAAATGCAATGATGAGAATAAGTAATTTTGTTACAATGAGACTGTCATTACTCACCGTTGTTCTTGCCATAAATGCTGTCCTCATTAAATCATCCAAATTTCTTTCTTCATATGGATGTTATACTTTAATTGGTAATTTTCCACGACTGTCCGCGCTTCCACGTTCGATAACTCCAATAAGTACGCATGATTCTAATTCAGAAGAGGTTAGTATTGTTTGTATTTCCCTAGTTAAGGGCGCTGAGTTCAAATGTAATAGAGAGGTCGGTGACTTCGTCGACTTGACAACTAATACTCATGGTCTTAGTCTAGTGTTGCCGAAGTTGGAAATGCAATCTGGGCTCTATGGGTCAAGTTTGGAGTCTGTAGTGATTTCGTCTTGTAAAAGAGCGAAGATATTGTTATTATCACCTTCAAATCAGAAACTCATGCTTCTACAACCGTTTGCCGTTTTTGGCTGTATTGATGTAATTAAACAATATACCTCTATACCACAAATATCCACGGACCAATCTAGAAGCCTTCAACCAAAAATCGACTATTCATCACTTGGAGTTGGAATACCGTTCAGTAAAAGGCCGTATGAGTGTAGGTTTGACTCACCTACTTTTGCCAAGGATGGATCTATAATAAATTATAAAAAAAAACAAGTCTACTGGACATGTTTCTCAAGAGTCGAAGAACTTCTTGTCTTTAACTTGTCTGGAGGTGTCAGTGTATCTGAGAAGATTTTGTTAGCACTTGTCGACGATATGAAGTCATGTTCAAACAAGATTTCGATAAAGTCCCCATGTAATGGGATTACCCTCGAAAAAAAACAAGGTATCTTGACGAAAAATACGGTCTTTCTTCGAATTGAATGCGAAGAAGAAAATTTACCCAAACTTCTAGATACCAGTGAATTAGAGTCTAAGTGTGCTAAATTAAGAAAACCTTAATTTTTATAATACATCTAGACATCTCCAAAACACTTTGAAATCAGTAATTTTTCTTCATTATTGCTTTAGGTTAATTCTCCGATTCTCCAATTTGGAGAATCTTGAATGCGTAGCCAACTAAGATCCAACACTCTAAAAGATCCTTGGTTTAGAAATTCAGAGTTACTAAAGCCAGATTCCTCTAGTTTATATCCAAAAGATTTGTGAAAGTTCGAATTAACTGTTGAATTAATATCAAAAGTAATGTTTGTACAACATTCTATCAACGGCGGTGTACAGCAATTTAGGCAAATTAAGAGATTGTGTGAGTGATGAACTCTCATTTGCTTGCAAGTAACAATAATTGTCGAATCACTACAATATCCGATTGTTATACTTGTTGAAACAGGGCCAATATAAATCGTGCTTTTCTCAGTATTACTCAAGTCAACTCTACATAAACTAGAAAGTATTCTTAACCTTGAGTTATAAATATGATCTAACTTTAAAACATTTGAAACCTGATCCTCAGAGAAGTCTATTTCTTCGTCTTTGATATTTAAAATATTTTCAGTTTGCATTTTTTACATAATTTTTAGCCGCAAGTTTTTTTTTTTCACGATGTTGCTAGTTAAGGCTGGAATTTTGGTTTTATTAACTACAAATTACTTTTGCAATCTACTCGGAGAGCAGATAATGCCAAACGAATTTTTACAATATTTTTCAACTGCAGCAGGAATCAACTCTCTTATTTTTTCCTTATCAAGTACAATCTACTCTGTAAAAAGGTTCCATGAAAACAAGAAAAAAAACAAAGGTTTCAGTGAGGGTATTAATCACTCAATCCAAAAATGCAAAGAGGACAAATTAAAAAATCATATTATTTATAATGAAACTACTTTTATCAATCGAAATTCTCTAAATATTAATGATTCAACTTCCATCCAACCTGAAGTTAATATTTCCGATATGATTTACGGAGCTGACAAACTCGAACAAATATTCATGTTTAAGAATCCGGATACATATAACTTCGCTATTGAAAATATGACGACTAATAGTTTAAATGGTATAATCAGAAATTATGACAATAGTTCATTAACTAGAACTAAATTATTTGATGAAAATATTGAATATGATGATACCTCAGGCTATTTTTTAGAAAACCTTAGAGGGATAGCTATAGAGTAGGTTTTAAGACTTTTAAAGTATTATCTAACTATTCTCAATTCATAAGTTTCTAATAATATTGGTTGATAAATTCTGGAATTTGTTTACTATCTAATGCAAGCGCATGACTCTAAGAGGGGAAATCTAGATACTCTGAAAATATTGCATTTGAATAATTAATTGGTATTTATAGGATTTTTTTGAATATAAAATTTATCTAAGGAGTTATTTGTTATCATTCATCCTGAAAATGTTTAAATTGCTACATTATTATATATTTTCGAGATTCTTATTATTTTCGATTATGCTAAAATGTAAGGAGTCCGAATCATTATCCAATGTTAGCTATGGGAATCTTATTTGGAAAACATTTGACAACTTATATAAAGATGAGGTTCTGAGTTTAAATGACAGAAAGCAATCAATTATGCAGAATATAAATGAATTAATGTTAAATAATGAAACTAATTTAACAACTGGAATTGACTTCATTATTAATTCAACTAAAAAACACACAATTACAGAAAATCAACATAATTTTTCGGAACTATTACCTCTAGAGACATTATTTGGTAATGACTATGATACTAATCTTCCCAAAATCACAGAATATTTTAAATTTCTCGATAATTCATTGAAAATTAACAAGACAATGGGAAATTTAGTAGGGAATGACCGGATATTACAAATGAATTACAATAGATCAAAAGATGAAATTTATCAAAGACCAACAAGTTCTTTGAATTACAATCCTATTCATAACCCAAATTTACCTGTAAACTATAATCAAGTTTATACGAGTAATTATAATCAAAGAAATATTAACTATCAACCCACAATAAATAAGCCAAGTCTTTCTGGTTTGTTGAGTATAACTAATCCTGCGTTTAAGATGATTGTTTCCACCGTTTTAATGTGTCTTGGAAGTACTCCTTATGGTGCAATTGCCGTATTAGTAGTTGTTACCGTGTATACACTAGTAGAAATTGTAATTAAATATTTTCATAACAAAGCTAAGAATAAGAACATTATTAAAACTATGCAAAAAATTTCAACAAATAAATTACCGGAGAACATGGAAAATAATAGTGATACAAAGAACAATTCATTATTACATTCAAGTAGAAATACAACCAGGACGTATTTCAGAAACTTGAAAAGTGAAAGACAAGAAAGCAACTTCAATAACATTGAAGAGGTGATTTCCAGTATATATTACGAAAACATGCTTGAAAATGATAAAACAGAACAAAAATTTGAATTTTTTATGAAATATTTGAGTAATTTTGTTGTATTTACCAAATCACTTGAAATGAAAAAAAAAGGGTTCATTGCAGAAAATATAACGGAAAATTTAACTATTAGAGTAATGAAGATATTAAATAAGTTAATGAGTAATAAAAATGTACTTTCGGAAATTACTAAGGGAAGTATCAACCCGAAAGAACTAGGGAACTTGAATTATCTAAATGAAAATAATGAATCATATGTTATTCCATATTGGTATAGGAATCTATGTGCGGTATATATCAATACAAAAACTAAAATGAGAACTCTCGAAGAAAAAGAATCTGATAATTGGGTACCAATAAAGGAAAATTTAATTAGTAATAGCCAGGTTGAAATAAATAAGAGAATAATTGAAATAGAAAATTTACTTGGAAACCAATCTTTACTCAATGGAGATGCGGATAAATCATCCTTATTTACAACTAATATTGATGAATACTCTAAAAATGAAATTCTACCAGAGCAAAATAACATTAGAAATTATGATTCTTTATCTAATAAAGATTTGCTCGGGCAAAATGATAGTACAGAAAGTAAATGGTATGACAAAATGATTAAATATTCAATACAGAGTTATAGACAAAATGGGGTAAGGGGCGTGATAACTATGATTTTAGATATTTTCTCAACTATTTTTAGTGCCACACCAATTGGATATTTAGTAATTACTTTGATAAGACTAGTTGCATTTATGACTGATAAATTATTATTACTTACGAGAAGAAGAAAAAATCAATACCAATTATCGAGGATTTTATTTGAAGTACCAGAAATATTTGATGATGTGAAACTGCCACATATTTTAAAGGAACTAGGTTCAATTGAAATACAATGTAATAAAGATATTAAATCCCTCACCAAGCTCTTTAACAGCCTCGTAAATAAGTTAAGAAAATTTAACCCGAAAATAAACGATAATTTAATAATGACTAAAATAAATGTATTTGTCGAAATAGTTCAAAATAAGAATTTTTACAATATCTTAAATGATGTAAATAGTCGGGCATTTGATTTAGAAGGGAGCTGGGAAGACAATAGATTCTTATACTCTGAGGGAACCCCTGAAAATGATAATATCAGGGGATGGACATTAAACAGAGACAATAAACAAACCAATAATGAAGCTGGTGAATTTGAGATTACTTCGAAAGTAGTAAAGGAAACAAAACATGCTGATTTAAAGGGAAGCTCCGAAGCTGTCAAAAATTCGTTTCAAAATATGATAGGAGGTTTAAAGAGTTTCCTGATTAATTTATTTAAAAGTATTTTTGGTGGTGCTGGGGAACTTTGGGATTACATTAAGGGATTACTTTTACGAATAATAGACTTTATTAAGAGTCTTTGGGATGTAATAAGGGGTGAAAGGAAAAAAAGAATATTGATCGATGCTCTCATAGAATTACCAGAGGAATCAGTTGTACACTCACATTTGTTTGAAGATATTAAAAGTATCATTTTAAGTTGATAATAATTTATACAATTGGACTTATTCTCAGTATTACATCTAAATACTACATGTTTATTGCAATGTGGGTTAAAATAGATTTAGTCCTTAATAATTATTCGAATATATTGAAGTTATAAATGAGATATTACTTGAACTCTATTATTTCTTCAAATATCTCGGTAAAATTGGTCTCATGAGATCAAAAATAGTTTTTAAATATCAATTTAATCAAAATACTTAAAATAGTTGTTTCCAGCTACGAATAAACAACTAATCTATTAAATGGTTAACTTTAATTATGCAAACATCATTAAGTGCTGAACATTTAAAAATAGGATATAAAAATAAGTTGACTAAATTATAAATATTAGAAAGAATGTTACATTTAATTAACACAATTAATTGAATCTCTAATTTAGTGATAAGCTAACGCTTTAAACCTGAAAAATTTCAATATTTTTCTTTGTGTGAATCAACACACTAAAACGCAGACTGAATTTGAATAGAAGCCTATTGTAGGTTGCGGAAACAATTGCTAAGAATGTTCAAATTTCTTTTCTCAAGTTATATTGCTATTTTAATTATTTTTACTAGATCAATTTCTGCCAAAAGAACGATAAAATATGACTCAGGCAATATCATAAGAAGTGATAAAGAGGTTCAGAAAAGTAAATTAAATCTTTTATTTAATGGTAAAGATGTAGGTGATAGCATGAGATTCAACTGTAAAATGCTATTTGAATCGATTTACTACGATAAAAGTGCAAGAAGTTTTGTAAAATTACTTTTGAATAAAAATGTTCTCGACAAATTTCAAGAGCTATCATCTGAGAGTGACTATATCTTGAAGTATATTAAAAATGATATTTATAACTTAAATGGAGAATATAAACCTACCATCGACAGTAATATTGTTTTTGAAGGAAAAAATGTAGTAAAAAGTAAAATAGACTTAAATGAATGTAGAGTAAATAAAGAAACAGGAATTTCACTTTTCAATATAGGCGAGACTCTATTACATTCCGCAGTTATTTCTGGGAGGCTTAATGTAGTTATTCTACTTCTTCTTTCGGGAATTAACGTAAATATAAAGTTGCAAAAATATGAGAAAAGTGATTTCCCAATACTTGGGTTTGTTGGCGGCTACATTGGCGATTTAGAAGGGATGACGGCTTTGCACTATACATCACTTATTCAAGACTTAGAATCAATTGAAGTTGCAAAACTACTCCTGAGGTTTGGTGCAAATCCGAATGAAAAAGACAACTATAAGCGAACTCCTTTACATACAGTTGGATTAACAAGAAACCTACATCCAAAAAAAATGGCGTCAATTTTGCTTGACGCTGGAGCAATAATTAATAAAAGAGATATTTCGAAATTCACTCCTTTGCATATAGCTGCTTCACGAAACAATTTACCAATTGTGAATCTCTTAGTTTCAAATGGAATTGGGAGTGTTAATGAGCGTTCAATAGAATATTCAGTCGACTACAATGGTAATACTCCTCTTCACATTGCTGCAATACATAATTCTGGTGATGTCATTCCACTATTGATAAGGGACAGGGAAGATGTTTTTAAGCAAAATTATAATGGATTAACTCCATTTGAACTTTCTGCATTCCCATTCGGATATAGGGCACTCAATCCACTTGAAGTTCCTGCAATGGCGTTTTCCGTTATTCAAGCTCGAATGGATTTTGATAACTTCCAAGAATACCGAGATAAATTAGAACATTCATATTTTTATGCAATTAAGGAAGGTTACTTGCAAATTCTACAAAAAATAATATTCACAAGGGGACAGGGAATAGGTAATACTAACCATCACATATTCGATATTAATAAAGGAATTATTATTGCGGAAAAAAAAGGAAACAAAAACATATCAAATTATCTTAAATCATTTGGAGTAACTATTGTTTGTCCGAATCCTCCAAATATATTAAATTCAAACTATAAGCTAAGTGATACGGCGATTGGAAATCACATTCGTGTGGGAGATACCGTAACTTATGAATGCTACGAAGATTTTGTCCTCATTGGTTTTCCGACAATAACGTGTAATTTGAGCGATGATAAAGCATTTTACATTCCTACCCCTCCTTCTTGCGTTGAACCACCAAAAGATCTCGAAATTGCTACTAAAGGTAAAAACCAAAAGTTAAAGACCTTCGTTTTCATCGTGATGATGATTATTATATTATTAATTCTAATGGTTGTAATTATGAATTCGAGAAGTAAAATACAGAAAATGAATGTTCATGATAATTCAAATAGAATTAGTCCATAATATTAATTATATTAAAAAAATCTTTAGTAAAAATACCTAATAACGGTTGCTCAATAGTAAATTAGTTTTTTTTAAATGGTTCGATGACTTATTTTATGACACTAACCTTCAACTAATTCGTTTAAAATATTCCATCTAATTTTTCCACTTTTATCTAGAGGTGGCTCCGGAAAACCAATAAATGGTCCATGCTGAATGCAATTATTGAAAATATTAATCTCATTATTTATATCGCACTTACTACTCAAATACAATGATTTTGTAAATGAGTCAACTAATAGTTCATTAACTGTGTATTGCATACACCCAGCAAGTATCCATGCAAAAATCCTTGCTTCTTCAATACTTCTAATACGATTTAGCTGATCGAGAATAACTTCTTGGTGAGGTTTCAGATTAATAGGTACTGAGGCTTCATATGCACGACCAAAATACTTTAATGGAAAAAATTTACATTGAATATGAATCCAATTAATATCTCCGGTAGTATTTTTAAAGTTCCTGACATGGTAGTTCCAAAGTAATAAATAACAAGGCTTATTAGTTGTATAACTTAAATCGATATTTCTATTTCTTTTAATCACGCATTTTAGTCTGGGAATTAAAAGCGGTACCTTTGGTTCATATTTAGATTTTTGTGAATTTTTACCCAGTTGACTTTCAAAACTATGATCTCTTTTTAGAAAGATGTCGCAATCACTTAAGCTGTGTGGCTGTTTTTTTCCGTTTATGTACATAGTAGTTATGGAGTTCGGAAAGGTACAGGAACCAATAAGTAATAATTTTGAATCTGCAAAATACTCTATCACTATATTTTTATTATTATGTTTAAGTTGAATCTCTTGAGATTTCTTCATTTGATTTTCTATGCAGACGAATCCACAAAAAATCGAACTTTGCATTTTAGAATTAATATTTGAGAAATTATATTGTGGAAAATTGTTTCTTTCAATTAATAGCTCATTATTTCTAGTAACATCTTTTGAATTCAACTCATCAAAATAAAATATAGATTCTCTGCAACTTTCCTCTTTAAGCGAAAAATTTTCTCTTTGAAAATATTCTATTTCTTCTTTTTTTGCATGTGATACAAATAAATAGCTGGATTCCACGGTTATGATATTTTTTATTAGAAAGCAAACACTCGATAAATTAACGGGTAATCCCTTTAGGAATCCGTTATTTATTCTTAAAGACCCTCCTTTTTCGAAAAAACTTGGTGGAAGTAGCCATGCAGTTACGGAATGAAAACCCGGTATTAAACATTCATTACACGATGGTACCAAATTCTGCATAATTGTATACTCAGTTAAGGATGAATCAAGGGAAATTGAATGTACCATACTTTGAGGAAATGAATATCCAAATATTTGATTTATTACACCTTGGCTACAAAATGGAAATTTTGGCAGAGTTTTTAAAATAGTTAATTCACCCAAGTAACTGATGATTGTTTGATTTTTTTGCTTGTGAAAAGAGTTCGACAAGAGCATTACCAGTTGATTGTAAATAGGAAACAAAGTAGCTGGAGAGTAATATTGGATAAACTCTTTACCAAATTGATTAAAGTCAAATGGAAATTTCTGAGTTAGCCTCGACTGTTTGACTACTTGGACCTCATCTGATGAAGTATATTTTAAATGACTATTCTCAGATTCGGATTCTTTCTCATCACTCTTGATTTTTGGTGAAACTATCATTTGAAAATCAAAATCTTCTCTGGATCCTAAGTAATGAAAGCTATTCGATTGAGAGCCATTGGCTTTCTTATTGGGGATTTCATAGACCTGTTTAGTATGCTGCAATGTTTTGGGAATATTCGCATGAATCTCTTGATAATTACATCTTATACCGTTTTCACAAAAGAAATTAGTTTCACTTTTTTTAATTTTTTCATACCTTAATAGTTTATTGGGACTTGAAGCATTTTTTGATGAGTTACAATGCGGCCTTTTCTTCCCATTGCCTGTAAATAAATAGATTTCTCTTTCCATAATATTAAGTACTTTGTTGCAACTGTTTAACCAAAACGATATATTCCAAATGGAAAGAACGGAAGTGTTCCATTAAATTAAAGCACCAGCATGAAATGTTTTGTATTTATGTACAATACTTAAATTTCACTGCTTCAAAGGTTTAATGTTGGCATCTTTTTATTAAATAAAACATTTAGAGATTAACTCTTCCCAGCGCGAAACAGAGATGTTTAGAGATCTAATTAATTCAGCTCGGAAATGAGTTATTGGGGTTGAATTAAACTCGAAATAAACGGTATTGAGTGAAGATGAAAAATATATAGGGGAGAGAATAGTTACTTCACTTAAAACTGTGGAAATATACTCACTTTATGTAGAACTATAGAATGAGTCGTCTAAGAACCTCATTCGGTTCAGCTAAAACATAGATGCCTTAACAAAAGGATTAGTCCTGAACCTTCTCTGTTTGTAGACCCGCAAATGAAGCAACGGGTATGTATTGTACTAGAGTATACAACGAATCCTTAGAATTTTCGGATTCACTGCGTCTTCTAGAGATTCTTACACGTACTCGTGTAGGAAGGTTTCTGATACCCTTGCTAAATATGAATTTATTGAGTTTCGCATCGATTCTTACATCCTCGGTCTTCATGACCTTTCCTGCAAATTCACGGATACCCTTTATGGCCCTAGGTGCTCTCTTTTTAAACGAAACTTTGTGGACCATTTTGCTTAGATTAATTGTATAGTCTCTTGTGCAAGGATTCATCGGATTCTTGCTTCCTACTGCTAGTATCAAGTAAAAATTCAGACAATATAAAGCCATTAATACTGGTCAACGAGAAAACTTACCTTGTGACATTTTCAAACGTTACACAAACTACAACAGTGAGCTACAAATATGCAGTAAATCTGAGAAATTTTGCAACTCCCCGAGAAAAACAGGTCTTTGAAATGAATTCTTAATAATTATCGCAACTACACTTTGCAGCAAGACCTTGCAAGACGAGACAAAAAATGAAGTAAAAGGCGGCATGCAGGCAGCCATCAGTTATATTTAAAACAGTAATTCAACTTATCACTTGATCAAGTTTGACACCTCTATATGCTTCCATATTACCTCTTATATGAAATGACAAGTTGTCAAGTAGTATCTTTGGACCTTGAGAAATCTCGTCGCCCGAAAACTGAATTTGCTCATAGCATAGAGCGACTAGTTTAGATATGAATTCTACAGTTATATTCGGACTTCCTTGCTCTAAATAATACATATATTTCTCCAGAATATCAATAAAAAGGACGGAGTTGTTTGGAGAGACTTGAACTGCAGAGTCCGCGATCTTTAGACATTTCTGCATACATTCTAGGACTCTGTTTGAATCTCTGTTTGCCTCGTTGTTCCAAAATAAGTGCGAACACATCAAAATTGCTCTACACTGATCGGGCTTGCGTAGTAGTTTTGCGGAATACTGTGCCAGTTTTGATGCGAGTAGTTCGTAGCTTCCTTTAGTTATGCATCTGACTTGGGTAACTAAAGTCCCAATAATCGACATCAACCCTTGAAATTGTTTCTTTGATTCCACTAACTCTTCTTCGAAACAAACCAGACTCTGGGTAAGAAACTCGTAGCAAATTGCGTCATATCCATCCAATTCATTGATCCTACTGGCAATGATTGATCCTTGCAAAAATAGATCTAGTGCAATATCAGGAGCGCATGTTGTCAGAATGGATGCAATCCTGTGGATAAACTGGAGCAACTTTTTAATTGAAGGTTTCGGGAATGTTTCGACCTCCTTGCTGTTGTTCAGAATGTCTTCAATAAGTCTTAATGTACAGTATCCTATTGTAGGGAGTGTGTACTTATATTTGTTGCTATTCCCACGACTGAATAAATCGAATAGTATTCCATACATAGTAAATATCTGATTCATATCTTCATGTTGAATTTGGTGTACCAGTTTTGAAATCTGCATTTGTTCATGAATTAATTCCCCAGAATTTGCCTCATATTCTTCATTTCCCTCAAATTGATTATTTTTTCCATCAAGCAAAGGTAAAATAAAAGAACAAAAGCGCTCTAGTGCCTCTACATTATCCAATGGAGTATTATTCTCAACAATAGTGTTTATCATTGAAAGCGCAACCTTAGTACCAGCCTGACTATTAAGAAGATATAGAAGATTTGGAAAGTGACTCATTTCTACCATAATAGAAAGTGGCATTGATTGGAAGGGAAGGGATAGTATTTCAACAATTGTATCGGCGCACCTAGAATCAAGTATTGTACCACACGTTCCATCAACTCTTACTCCAAGAGCATTGGTAAGTAGAGTTACTGTCGAGCCAAGAATTAGGTCAACATAATTTGTATTATTAGGGTATAATGCCAATGTGAATGCTAGGAATGCTGAATGCAATTCCAATAAACTCGATAAATCTCGTTCCAAAATATTGACAAAATGCTTACCTGAGTTTGGAGTCGGTCTTTCATGCAGTTCCGCGAGATGTTTCCTAAATAATTCAAATATGTCAATATTATTGATTAAATTCTTGTCATTTGTTTGCCCCAAGAAATTCGAAAGTCTATTCATTAGATTTGTCAATATCGGCTTCAGGTCAACGCCTGGGAGAGTTTTCATACAAGCAGACAAAAGAAGTTCTAAAGTTTTAAGGTGATTTTCATCGGAAAAAACTTGAATAATACAGTCGAGTAGATACTGTTGTGCCAAAACGTCTTCACAAGAAATAACAACATTTAATAACTTTGGAAGTATTTCTTGTATATAAAGTTGTTGAGTTAGTCCTTCCAAGTGTGAGACACGTACAAGGTTTGCACCAACTAGTATTCTAAGATCATGCCTCTCACGTTCCCTTTTTAGTTTATCTCTTGGAGCTCCGTGGTTCTGTAAACGGATCCAAAGTCTGGTTGATTCACAAAAATTAGAATATAAAAATTCCCAAGTATCTATCACATTTCCGCCACCATTTTCTTCGTAAATACTACCTGAATCAGGTAAAACATCTTTACATGTTTGGATTAAAAAATATCTCAAAAACAATCCTCTCATTGGATGTTGGACACCTTTACATAATTCGGACATATCCTTTAGAATATCTTTTGCAGGCGCTTCAAGAGATCTTATATAGCATGCACCTGCTGTAATTAACAAAAAAAGGCGAGGTACGATATTTCCGGCGTGCTGGACAGAGTCATAAAGATCACTCATTTTTCTACCATGGCGTGATTTGTCATCGAAAAAATTAGATAAGTCTTGCATTTCTTGGAAGATTTGCATATACAACTCGTAGTAGTGTTTCGGGGAAAGAGATGATGTACGCAATTCACATAACATATTCGACGCATGCTTTAGAGCATCTCTTAATCCATCCTGATCTATTGCACGCTTCATATAATACGCCTGCTCTTTAACAACGTTACTTGCTTCCGCCAGTAATGTATTTTGACTGAAGTTTCCAATTGCACGTGATCTCTCCATGTTGAATAAATCAGAACAAGTGGAAAGAATAAATTTATCTTTCAACTTGTTCGAAATGAATTCTCGATATATTTCTCAATTGAATGAATGTAGTATTTATTATGTTAATTTAGGAACGATGGATCGAACAACCTTGCCGCTATTGAGGGTCTGCATGTTAAGAAATAAATTTGAAACATAATTTAACTGTTTCCTAATTTTAAGAAATGAAGTATTATTTAGTTTTGATTTACAATTTGTATTAAGTGAATATTGTCACGGTAACACAACAAAAGAAAATAAAATGACGGTTACAAGATTGGAGGCAAATAGTAAATAATACTGACGGGTAGTAGGGAATTCTCACGAATAAGACATCACAGGGCTTAGGTAAATATTTTGAAAGAACTTTTCGTAATATGCCTGTATTTCCAGACGCAAGCGAACAGATCCGGGCGTAGCTCAGGGGTAGAGCGATTGACTGTAGACTCGGCAGACATCAATTGGTCCCGTGTTCGATTCACGGTGCCCGGAGTTTTTTCGTCTAAGGAGAGAACGGCGCGGTGCCACCGGTTCGAGCCCGGAGCGCCCAGGATGATGCGCATTATAGAAATAAGTATTTGTTTTTGTTCCTGAGATCTCTGAGAACTATGTTCAATTCGTTCTCACAAATAGTTGATTTCTTTGGAGTTGTTAAGAAAAGATGGAACTCAGTTGCGGTTACGAGAATGAATTTTAATGTTTGAGTCTCAAGGATCATTGTTGAGCCATTCCTTTTCTTCATCTGTGAATGCGCAATTTCCTGTAGTTTAAAGTACATTTGGAAAATGGACTCCGATTCGTAGAGGTTGGGATGAATCTCACTTGAAATGTAGCTGTTTTTGGTAATAGATACATATAAAAGGTGATATATTGTTTTTAATTGGCACTGTTCCGATAAGAGTAATCTGTTAATATTAGTCGGAGTAATTGTATTCAATCTGAGTTTTTCGTCGTATTTCATTTCTGTTAGTTTTAAACGGCAATTATTTGAATGTAGTGAAAATTTCTCGAATACAGATGTGTCGCCATTTGAAGATAGTAATATCAAACAAGTAGATAAATTAGAGTTTTGAGGCGATGACCAAAAATGAATGTAACAATATATATATGAAACTGTACTGATACACGGGAGACATATTGGAACCCAAAATTCTTCGTTAATTGCTTTTATTTTAATGAACGAGGTAATAATATTATTTATCAGTGAAAAGTCTGTAGTTGGCAGGTTTTTGACGTGTTTTGACCCAAACCAGGTGACTAATTTTGAAGATTCAAACAGTATCCCTGCGAGTAGCCCCTCAACTCTAACATTACTAATTATTCGGTTTATTTCCTTTCTGTCCGTATATTCTAATGGCTGCGATTCAATAAATAATTTTTTCGGTTCAAGCGGTGAAAAACTATCATTATTTACCAAAGTTAGTGGTTTTGATATTCTTGAAGATTTGCTACTTATGTAACAACTGTGGATTGAATCATAACTTATTTGCGCTGAGTTAATACATTGATCGATTATTTTGACGTCGCTATTGCTTAACATCTGTTGGACATCAAAATTGGGTCTTGAGTCAAGAATTTTATGGATTGATCCCGTAATTAGCGTAATTATTTGGTAGTAAACATATTCTAATAGACCCTTTAGGTAGCTGACAGGGTCACTTGCAAAAGGAGAGATACAACAAAGAATGATTCCTCGTTTTTCAATAGTTATAAATAAGTGCGTTTCTGAGCTCATCCACTTAAGATAGTCAATGATACTTGGATTTTGGTTATTTCCAATTTCAGAGTTTTCAGCTGATAAAGCAAATGACAACTTGCTGAGTATTGCGGATAAAGAGCTTGAGTATAAGCATAATGCATCCGGACTAACAATTCCATTTGAATAGATAGGCTTTCCTGCGGAGGTGAAAATAAAAATTTTACGGAACTTATTACTTCTTTGGACGCACATGAATAGCCAGAAAGTCACACTTAACTTTTAAAAAATTCGGGTTAAATAATGTGAGGTCAATTCATTTCTTAAGAACTAAATATGAGCGCCAAAAAAACACTAGTAGTTAATATAGATATATTGAGGGAATTCATGATAATAAAAATATATAATGTTAGATGTGAGAGGTCGGAAATATGTGGATTTTAAGGCTATTTTGGAGTTTTATAAATCGGAGCTGGAGTCAGAAAACAAGTCTTTCATTCACGAGGCTTTGCGAAGGTATAGCATTGTGAGTAAAGTTGTGGGGAAGGAGTACAGCGAATTGTACTTACTACCTCTTATGTTAAGAATGCTAGAAATTGGAAGTTATGAGATAAACCGCATTGTTTCAGAGGAACTTGTTAATATCATTGATTCAAGTGTAAATTATAAGGACGAGAGCAAACTATTGATTGGGAAGATATGTAGCAATCTATTATTCAATGAAGAATCGAGTATCAGAATAGAAAGCGTAAAATCCATAGAATTGATTTTTTCTAAATTTAAAGACGAGAATTTAATATTTTCCTTTGTTGAGGAAGTATTATTGCCTATTATAAAGGATAAGTGTAACATATCGGGCACTAACTACTCTTCATCTGGTTCTTCATTGACGGACAAATTATCATTTTGTAATATAATACCAACATTAATTTTACCATATTGCACAAAGATTGAAAAGAACAACGTTTTATTGTTATTTCTTTCTTTATGCGACGATGAAGTCCCATCTTTAAGAATGGGCGCATCACAACAACTCGTACATATTATTAAAAAAATATTTCCATTAAAATGCGGTATGAATCAAGTTGAATATCAAAATTTAAAGCTTACTGACCAAAGATTAATTACAGAGAGACTACTTAATCTCGTTGTTTCTTTTTACAAAGATCAAACATGCGATGTTTTGAAATCCGCATCAGTCGGAATTGCAATTCAGTTGTACACAAATCCTGTCTTTTATATCGAGTATGTTAGTCTTAATGACAGGGAAAGTTTACTGAACTTCATGTGCAGTGCTTTAATTGATAGGCAATATTCACAGAGAGAAACAATTATTGGAGAGCTGGTCCCTATTTGCCTGTCACTAAAGGGTTATTATGAACTTGGACAGGATAAAGGTGAAGAAATGGTTTTCAAAGGTTATGCTTCGAATAGTAGCAGCAATATTCTTTCTGATATTGGCTTCAGTTGTTATTCACTCGAAATAGTTACGTCTATATTCGAAGTTATTACGAAAGAAGAAGATATCGGGATAAAGCTTTCGACATTTAAGTTTTTCAGAAAATTATTGAAAATGGGCATTGATATCTATGAATCGCATAGGGATTTGTTATCTAACGAATCAATTGAATTCAAGAGAAGGAATTTAATCGATGAAATTGTTGATTTGATTATTATTTATTTAAATAATAGTATTTCTGATCTTCTCATGATAACAAACTCCACGTTCAAATGCATTTTTTGTGAAACTATTGTACTAATGATAATATATATTCAACATTTACTTGATCATAATTCGGTCAACACCAAATCATCAATCAAAGTATTGGAATATCAGAAGTTAAAAGACATGTTTATTCGAGTTTTTATTTCATATTTCAATGACCAAAATATTAATGTAGTTAGTACAGCCATTGAAAATCTATATAAAATTATTGGTTTAGTAAGCGATGAACAACTTAATTGCCATATTTTCCCAAAAATCAAAACGATCATATTTGTTGAAGTAGATAATATTACAAACAACAAGTTCGTAGAGAAAACGACTGGATTACAAAAATGGAGGATAGTGAGATGCATAATCAGGCAGATCCCTCTTTGGATAAGGTTCGAGTCACCTTGTATTGGTATCTACCCATTTTACAATTCCATTATAGTGCGTTCAATATTAGATAATACCTTCTCAGTAAGCGTATCTGCATTACAAACGATAATGAGAATAATTTCCGAATTTAAGAGTTTTGATGAATGCAAAATGTGGGTCAATGAGTTCATTGTAGATTCAATATTATCACCTTATATTGAAAACATATCTCATTCAATCCAATATACATTTGACGTAAATCACAAAAAAATTCAAAACAAAGATGAATTTGCCGAAAAAAAAAACATTGAGAGATATGAATATAAGATTCAAAGTTGCAATTACATGAATAGAATTATTATTATGAATTTAATATTTGCAGTTTATCGTTCATTGCTATACAAGTGGGTTTACACTCATTTCATTAAATTCAAAACTGATTTGAGTTTATTCATCTCAGGTATGAATAATCTGACTCATCATGAAGAATCGAATTACAGATCGATTGTCCTTTCCGATATTTTGCAAGAAGATGTATTCGAGAGGTTTTCAAAACTAGTTACGCCAATAATAATGGATTCTATCGACGACCCAATAATAAATGTGTCTATTACAACCTCTCAACTAGTTGTACAAATCATTAAAATTTTCTCCTTCGAAAGGTATTTAAATTGGGAAAAAGAGACGTTTAGTTGCTCGAGCTTCGGCGAGGCCAATAGCATAGAGATTGAGTACTATGACGAACTTTTAAAGGAACACTTATTGAGCCAGTTCGAACTAGATTCCGTGTGGCACTTTAGGAATATAATGTCAAATTGCAAAATTGATAACAAGAACAGTCTTTTTCCCAAATGTATCTACAAAGAGTTACTATCTGTTTTCAAAAAATACAGCGAAATTGAATATAACGAGAGAGATACCGAATTTGTTTCAATAGTTAATTCCATTGTTGAGTGGTATAACGCTTCAATAAGTGAAGCAACCTAATTCTAATTTTTGGTTTTAGTTAAGTAATGGGCGGCTACCATTGAGACATTTCAATTAGATAATTAAGGGAAATTTACAATTGAAAGTAAATATTGATAAAGCAGATATGACTCAATCAAACGATATTTCAGATGGTGTAAACTACACTGAACTCCGCTACAAGATGATGGAGAATATAAAGAGTTCTGGTAGACCCTACTATCCACACAAGTTTGCGATTTCTATGTCGTTACCGAACTATGCTTTAAAGTACGGTGGAGTTGAGAGTGGATATATAGACAGAGAAACGACAGTATCATTATCTGGGAGAGTTGTCTCCATTAGGAGCTCCAGTTCCAAATTGATTTTTTATGATATCTTCTGTGAGGATCAAAAAGTGCAGGTAATTGCGAATATTTCGGAGCATGATGCCTCTAAAGGTGAATTTTCGGTTGCACATTCGGAGATTAGGAGGGGTGATATAGTAGGCGTAATTGGGTTTCCAGGAAAGTCAAAAAGGGGTGAGTTATCTCTATTCATCAAGTACATTCTCCTGCTTTCTCCTTGCTATCATATGCTTCCCACTGCAATTTCTGGCCTAAAAGATCAGGAGGTCAGATATAGACAAAGATACCTTGATTTAATGTTGAATGAAGAATGCAGAAGGGTTTTTAAATTGAGAAGTAAAACCATCAAATATATCCGGAATTTCTTTGATAATCTAGGATTTTTGGAAGTTGAAACTCCTATGTTGAATATGATATATGGAGGAGCATCTGCAAGGCCATTTATTACATATCATAATGAATTAGATACCCAACTCTATATGAGGATAGCTCCCGAACTTTATTTAAAACAGCTTATTGTTGGGGGTTTAGATAAAGTATATGAAATTGGGAAGAACTTTAGAAACGAAGGGATAGATTTGACGCACAATCCTGAATTTACGGCCATGGAGTTTTACATGGCATTTGCTGACTACTATGACTTAATGGATTTGACGGAAGAGCTTATAAGCGGGTTGGTATTAGAGATTCATGGTAGCCTTAAGATCCCCTATCATCCCGAAGGCCCTGATGGAGAGTGTATAGAAATAGACTTTACGACGCCCTGGAAGAGATTTTCGTTTGTGGAAGAAATAGAGTCTGGATTAGGGGAAAACTTAAAGAGACCACTAGATTCTCCAGAAAACGTTTCTTTTATGATAGGAGTGTGCGAGAAGCACGGTATTGAGCTTCCTTATCCCAAAACGGCGGCGAAACTGCTCGATAAGCTGGCGGGGCACTTCGTTGAAAGTAAATGCAGAAACCCCTCATTTATCATTGACCACCCACAAGTTATGTCCCCACTCGCGAAATGGCACAGGGAGAAACCAGAAATGACCGAAAGATTCGAACTTTTTGTGCTAGGAAAAGAGCTATGCAACGCCTATACAGAATTAAATGAGCCCTTACAACAAAAAAAATTCTTCGAACAACAAGCGGAGGCTAGGGAGTCTGGCGACGTCGAAGCATGCCCTATCGACGAAGCTTTCTGTCTCGCACTGGAACACGGCCTACCGCCTACTGGTGGATGGGGACTGGGGATTGACAGGTTAATCATGTTCCTAGCAGATAAAAACAACATAAAGGAAGTAATCTTGTTCCCAGCAATGAGAAACATTAGACAACCGAATAGAAATGAGAAATAGAATACAGATGTCTATTGAGACGTCCGAATTAGTGTTTTCTAGGTTTAGAAGTCTCCGAAAATTGAGTTATGAAGACTTGAATTTGATACTTCGTTTGCGCAGCCCTGATTTGCATTACTTCGCCGATGAATTCGCAATATCTACTGACCAATTCCCCTCTCAAGCAATTTGTTGATAGCTGCATTTATGTCTCCTCCTGTTTCTTGAAGGGCCGAGAGGCTTGCATCTGTGTCTATGAAACCCATATCCCTGAGTTGGTTTAGTTGGGTCATGTACAATTGGGCCGGAGGAACATTTGAGTTATTACCCGCATTTGCACCGTTAATCATACCGGACATCATTGAAGCAATATTTTGGTCATTTAGTATTCCACCGAGTTGTGAGAAGTTCGGAATATTTTGTGTTAATAGTGGATTATTATTCATTCCAGGTGTGTTCATGTTACCAGAGCTTAATACTGTTTGTATCATCTGAGGATTAAGCATCATTCTCAACATTTCGGGGTTGTTTAACATCTGTTCAACCATTGGATTATTTGCAGAAAGTTGAGCAAACATAGGATTTGAGTTCAATAAGTTTCTTACGAGTTGTGGGTTATTTGCGAGCTCATTTATAGATTGTTGAAATATCGGAGAATTCATCAGGGAGGAAAAGTCAGGAATTGCGCCAGAGTTATTGGGGTTAGGAATTCCACTGAACTGATTATTTCCTTGAGCATTGTTCCTTAGAGTTTGGGCCTGAAGTCCGAAATCTGAGTTATTCAATAAGTTTTCAACCATAGAGGTAATTGGATCATTTGCTGTGGTATTAACCCCAGTATTAGGATTGGTTTCAAATGAAGATATATTACTCGACTGATTGCTATTGGAGAAGTTGTTATTTGCTGCTTGACTCGTACTGTTTTGTGGCTTATTTTGTTCCATTTGAGCTCCAGACCTCACTAGATGCATTGTGTGGCCGCTTTCGACCTTCATGTCATCAAGAATATCGTTGTCTTTAAGAATCCTACCTTTATAAATCAGTCTCTGCTGTGAAATTGGTATCTTCGATAATTCCGAAATTTGTTCTTTGATCTCCTTGATTGATTTGGTTCTTGGAACACTCACATTAAATTGAGTGCCACCAGATACCTTAAAAGTTATGGATACTTCATCAGTTGACGGCATTTTTTTCATATACTTATTTATCTTATTTAAAAACGAGTTATAACCGTGAAAAATAATCGATCGTGAAGAGTTATACTTTATTGAATTAGCGCCTTTGATGCGACGGAAAGCTGTTTGTCTAAAAGTTTTGTAACTTCAATTTTCTCCTAATATCAAAATTCGGTCTTCTAAAGGCATAGTTAACATTTCGGTACATGTAGGTAAATCTACAAAATTGATTATTAACTAAGGGACTTCTAGGGAAATGCCATGTTTCTCTATTTTATCTACATTAAATTCCTATTTCTATTTAGCCCCCAACACTCAATTTCCAACTTCTAACCCAATTGTTAAATTTTCTGGTAGCTGTTAAACACTTATTTATAATATGAAAGAGTAACTTAAAGAATTTTATAAAAATCAGCTGCAAACTAGCGAGTACTTCAGTGAAAGAAATAACAAATTGAGTAGTAAACTATTATTCCTGCGAAGCCAGAAAGTCCGTCCGCAATACCTGGCCGTTTGAAAATAACTTTGAACGCAATACTAAATGATATTCCGAGAAACATTAAGAACAGTTTTTTAATTTGTAACAAGAAACATTTTGGAAAGCCCAGCTACTCAAGGCCTCATCCTAGGCATATTAATTCCGGGATTTCCAATACCAGGTGGACCCATACCAGGTGGGCCCATACCAGGTGGACACATACCAGGTGGACCCATTCCAGGTGGACCCATACCAGGTGGACCCATACCAGGTGGACCCATACCAGGTGGACCCATACCAGGACCCATGCCTGGCGGGCCCATGGCTGATTGTCCCATCCATTCATTATTTGCAGCAGCTTCCTTCATCAGCTCGGCTTGTCTGGCATCTGTCGCTGCTTTTGCCTCTAGATAGTGTACGACCAATACCCCGACAGCGCAAACAATAAAGCATGCAGTTGATAAAATCCCAAGGTATGCTCCATACCCAAGCTTTGGATATGGGTATTGCTGTGTACTTACAATTCCTTTGATAGCTTGGTTAGTTGTAAAACACCAATATGCTATTCCAGATGCTGAGAGTATTGAAGAGGTACTCCAAGCAAAAAGAAGAAAGTTTCTGCTTTTTCCGAAAACAAAAAGCCATACAACTCCTACAATTCCCACAATTATCGAAATTACCAATGCTCCTAAACATAAATACCCACCATTTGCGAATTTAACATAAGATGTACAACGTGTTCTAAGAGCAGTTTGGCAGTCCGTAGCGCATGTACTTCCCCATAAACTTTGCTCAACCTGCGACATTGAAACGTATGAATCAATCCAACTGCAAATGTACTGTTCAACTGTGGACCATGGCCTTGTTGAAGCTCCATTATTGAACTTATAAATATAAAGGCCGTATTCTGATGAATATAATTGCCATGATTTTAAATTAGCTTTTTGATAATATTGATATGTAATTTCAGGTGCAACTCTCCAGCCATTTAATATTATCGATACAATTTGTATAACAATTGCAGTGAAACCTACAGCAGCCAATAATTTCCAACCCGCCCCAAGTCCTGTTTCACCACTTTGGTTTCTAGAAGATGCATTTTGAGACATTTATTTTAACAAGGTGATAAGGGGTTATAATGATGATCTTCTGAATTCTACTTAAATAACCATTTACAATTTTAAAATTATTTTGGTTAGTTTGTATCACGTCACAGTGTCTTTTATGCATGCCTTGAATTTTTCCAATTAAAATATTGCGAAAATATGAACAATGGGTTAAGAAATGAATAAATTTGTATATAGAAAATAGAAATTAGACATTAGTTCAGCTAGACTCACTCAATTTACTTGATCTCAAATATTACTTTTCTCGAATAAAGACGGTAAAACGGCGAATACGAGATGTTAATGTAGCATCTTGTTTATCTCTATTCGGAAAACGCAATTATTGCTCTGTTATTATGTTACTTTGTTTTTTAGTTACAAGTTATTTTTGACTCTTTGCTGCGCATGCAATAAGGGCGCCGATTGATTAGCTTAATCAATCTTGTGCAAATAAAGGGATGAAAAAAAATGTATTAAAATTAGTTAGAGCACTACTCATCTTGCTCTCTTTAGTACTGGGTTTTATAGCGGCATTTGGATTTGTTTGGATAAGTGAAACAGATTCAAATTACTCACAATATTATTTAGACGGCATAAAGTTCAAGAATGATGAGAATAAAATAAAATTCGTTGATGCCATAAACATGGCGTGTAGCTTTTCTGAGGCATATAATATTAATGCGACTGATGCTATGGAAAATCAACCCTTTTCTTATTTCTTTGCTGGCAGAGATAAACAAGTAAAACCCTCAACATATTGCCAAGCCATAACGAATTTAAGAATGCCTGGTATTATCACGGAATCAATATTGGTGATTTGTCAATTAGCCATTTTTATTATTTCTGCGCTTGCTAATTCCAAAGTGGTTCAAGGTGCACCTGATGCTGTGACATTAATTAAAAGGTAAGAGTAAATAAAGTTATATCTTGATTTAACACTATTTTAGGCTTAACTACATTGCGTTATCTTGCGGTATATGTTCAATAATCACTTTGATTTCGGTATTTTATTATTCAAAGATGGGAAATTCTTTATTGGGAGAAGCTGGAATTGAAAGGGTTTTTTCAGCAGGTTTTTATACAGCAATAATAGTGATATTATTTCCAGTAGGAATATCTGTTACATATTGGTATGAAGGGGTACTTTGGCACAACAGCTTTGAGCAGGATAGACTTCAATGGCAAAGCGAAGCAAACAACAATCAAAACTTGACGAATGTTAACCAGTACAACTACATTCAAGTCCCTACCGATTTTAATACTGTAATGGGAGGATTGCAATCACCTACGGAAATGGCGAGGTCAATAGAAAGAAATTTAGAACGAAAGGAGATGGTCGAAAAACAGTAGTTATACTGGACATTGTACATCGATTAAATTAACTTATATTAATTTTGTTTTTTGCTCATTTTGCATATATTCAATTGAGAAATAAGTTCCCTGTAAAGCATATTCGATGTTATTAAAGAACTATCTTCTCCATATTTTGAAACACAGTTTGATATGAGTTCTATACATTTGTCTTCAATAATATATACATTCTCAAAAGTCTTCAATTCATTAATGAAGTAATAATTATTTGTCAAGATTAACAATTGATAATGGAGAATATCTTTGGAACAATTAATAGAATTACTAAATATTAAAGGAGTAAAATTTGAAACCATATTTATAATCAAATTTCTTGAACAAATGGAATTACAACTTCTGTTGTTGAGAGCAATTGTATAGTTTAAAAGTAATGCCTGATATGCTAATATTACGTTATTATTGACACTTTCCTTGGTTGAAAATCTCAAATCATTTTCGATAATTCGAGTTATCGATTTATTTATTGATGAGAGAATTTCGGATAACTTTGAAATCATAACCTCTCTATTTGTAGTATTAAAAAATAAATTGCAGAAAAAACGAATGCAAATTAAAAATAGTGAACCACAGAATTCGGAGTCGTCCTTCAATCCATTTTCAGTTATATTTATAGAAATCAAATTAATAACCTTTAATATTAAGGCCAATAGCCACCACCCTTGATCAGTCTTCTTGTGTATATCGCTACTTTGGGGGTGGAGTGCAAGTATCCTCCAAAGATCTACAATGGGAATACTCAGTTTATTTATTCCAATAAATACAGAGATCCTCTTATAGATTATATCCATTTCGGTAGGTTTTATGTACCCAACAAGTAATCCTTCGTTACCACCGGTTATCTCGCATTTAAATCTACTTAAAAAGTTAAATAAATATTCGATATCTGTCTCAAGTAGGTTATTTTCACTCTTACATAATTCTCCAATTTTGTCGGAGGAATTTCTAAAATTCTCTAGCTCCTTTTGCAGTGAATAAGTTAACCCATTAATATTAAATTTCTTATATAATCTATATTCGACACAAGGTTCAAATGACTTGCTAAATTGAGATGCCGAATTTAAACTTGAAATGTCTTTTACAATTAAATCGCAAATTGTTTCACAAAATGATTCATCAACTCCTTCCCTTAAGCAGAATTTTCTTGCCGATTCAACTATATTATCGCCATAATTAAAAGGCAATTCTTTGAACGACTTATTATCTTGTAATTGAATACTGAGAACGAAATCATAAAAGCCAGAGGGGAAAAATACATCACCGGTATATCTAATTTTCTTAAGTCTGCCTTCGACATCTGAAACTATTCCAATAAATTTCCAATTACCATTGAAATGTTCAAAAGCCTTTATTACACCACAATCGTTGAATAATTTTACCGTTCGGATTTCTTCAGAGTGAGATAGGTTAATATTACATATATCAGGAATATCTTTAAAATTAGTTGATTCGTTGTCTTTAATATGATTATTTCTCCGACAATCAAAATTTTCCTGAGTTCTTAGTGAAAATAGTTTTGTAATTTCGGATTTCTTTAAGTCAGTCTTACTATCACTAGAAGTCCAAATTCTGCAGACACAGTCTTCAGAGGCAGTTACTAGAGAATCTGTGTAGTTCATTTCAGCCAAACTCCATATAGTTGAAGTGAATGATAAATTTTGAAAGGGAATAATTTCAAAGTTGTCGGTAACTCGCCATACCACGACATGATGGTCTTCAGACGCAGTAAAAAACCGATCCAAATAGTGACTCGAGAATTTCACATCAAAAATAAAAGATTCGTGATATTTTTCAGTAGTTTTTAGAATCAAGTTTTCTTTCTCAAATTCTAAATAAAGTTGCCATATTTTTATTGTGCAATCATTCGAAACTGTCACAGCAACAAGAGTATCATTTTCAAAAATCTTTTTGGAAATATCTATTGAGCGGATAATATCTTCATGTGAATTGGGGTAATTTCCTATCAATTTTGCCTCTGGAATCTTCCATAACAATAAAGATTTATTTTGACTACCGGACAATAAGTATAATTGGTCATAATTCGGATGATGAATGATTTCGATTGAAACTGCATATTGGTGCCCATGTAACACATGTATACATATTGAGGAATCTAAGTTCCATATTCTCACATTGCTATCCCAGCTTCCAGAAATCAACATTCTCAGCTTCACAGATTCTCTAAGGCTACATATAGCCGAGGTGTGCCCGTTAAATCTAGAAACAATTCTACCGTTATTTGCAGATACGCGATATATTGTTTCTTCGAGACCTCCTGAGTAAAAAGTTATTTCGCTATTTTTGTGACCGATGGGAATGTATGAGGGTTCTAATGCTAGGATATACTTATTGTGATGCGTTAATTGACGTTCGATTTTCCAAATATTATTTAAATTATTCCAAATTATTATTTTGTTGTCAATACCACCTGTCACAATTCTATCATCACTAAGAACGCATACTGAGCGGACGCACTTTTCATGCCCAAACAATTCATTTGTGAGAAAGTACAGCTCATTTATAAGAGACATTTTTATTATTTAAAAAAAAAATATACTAATGCCGCATATTTGGAATTATGTTTTACAAATATTAATATTTTGAATACTTTGTAATCACATAAATAAACATATGGGAATATTAGTTTCATTAATGCTTTTCTATTTGAATTCGATTTTCATCTTAGTTATCACTTCATTTTCTCAGGAATACAAGACTAAATATTCCTAATTTTTAAAAGAGCTGAGATTAGATTTCGTTGAATTAGTTTAGATTAAAAAATCGGGTTGTGGGTTGTTAGTAATTTAGTAATCAATTGCTGTCACAAAAAGAAAATGGCAGGGCAGGATAATTAAAGAGATGAGACAGGTAGTGTTTAAAAATTCGGAATCACACATCCAATTCGTCTTTGGAAGAAATCTTTGTTTCTTTGGGTACGAACTTTCTATTTGGCTTTATTAGGGTGCGTGTGTTTTTTCCTTTTTTTTTGCGACAGGGCGTTGAGCGTTTATTATAATTAGAGTTTTGTAAATGAACTAACGAGTTCACTAGGGAGTGAAAGTAAGAGGTTAGAAATGTCGATAATACAAGAATTCAAAAAATTAAGGCAGAACTTAGATGATCTCTTTTCCTCAAGGGAATTGATTGATAAACAAATTCAAGAAAAGGCATCTAAACTATATAAGTTAAATAGTGAGTGTATTTCACTTTCAAATAGGAGCCAAGACGAGAATATTGAGGCTCTATGTCTTGAAATATGCAATTATATGAGCGAAGTCTTGCAAGTTAAATTAAGTGAAAACAAATTGAAACCATTGGTATCCAATAAAACAAATGAACATTCTGCCGAAATTAGAAAGGTAATACAGATAAATTCAATATCAGAAAATGATGTATTTGAAAATAAGAAGTCGACGATTCATCCAAATAATTATGCATTCAGAAACATCTATAAAATCGACGATTTCATGAACACAACTAGTTGGCTTTGGAGTAATGAGCTCAAGTCCAAAATAGTTGATGTCGTTTCAAATAAAAGTGACAAAACACAAAATATAATGAGATGTACACAGAAAGGAGGAAATTTCGCATTTAATACTCAAGTTAATAGTAAAAAGCAATGTAACGTAATACCAAAGCTTGTTTGTAAAACCGTGAAAGTAGAAGGTTCAAAAGAGTACGCAGAAATAAAGGATAATCCATTAAAAGATTACATAGAAAGGGCATTTAAACCAGAACCAAAAAATCTTGAGAACTAATTTCCAGAACAATATGTATTTTAAATAAAAGTTGTATATTTAATAGTATAAACTTGTAGTTATGAGTTACGGTTAAATACGAGATTCTAATGAACAGAAAGCAATTATAGGTTTTAAAATATTATCTAAAAATGAGTTTTATTGAAGGAATCGTCGTATCGACTCCATCTTCGATATCGCAGCAACTCACTTCTAGTGCAATGTTGTCCTTCGATGCAGGTAGTTTCTTCTTGGTTATTTGTTCAATAAGGGCAGTAATAGATGATGACCTTCTCTCCCGGTGACTCGGTAAATATGCATTGAATAGGCAAATATTGCCAAAAGAAATGATTTGCGTCTCAAGATTCATTCTTTTTAAAAGAAAATCGATGATGTCTTGGATTGTAGCATCCTTTTGTTCAATAACAAGCTTATCCCATGCGGTAAATCCTTCAGGTTTTGCTCTCAATGGACCTTCAACAATTGGATCAAACTCCTTAGAAGTTGTTTTCGGTGGAGGCAGGGGCTCTGTGATCACGAATAATGGAAGTGAAAGGTTAATAAACGAATTCTTGTAAAATTCAATCCGGCTCTCACAATTGGAGGATATTTTCATCGCTTCGAAAGAAACAAGTCCAGTAATCATCGAGGTAGTTGTTGCCATGGCTGGAATAATCCGGCCTGCAATCATCTTGCATTTATGACGATCACACTCCTTGATGGAATAATTTCTGGCTCTTAGATTAGCACATGCGTTAATAAAATCGATGTGATAGTTGGTATCGTCATCCTTCTCAAATTCAATTGGCTGAATTATCTCCAGACACCTCTGCTTCTGGCTTTCAGAAAGAGATAACAACTTATTAACATAGTCTTCGGTAATATTCGAATCTATTTGACTCAACGAGTCACTTTGATTTTTATTCGTTAAATTCTCATCATCATCAGTATTGATAAACACTGTTTTAGCAACAAATTCCGGGAGAATGGCTTCATTAGCGACTCTTATGATCATTGAAGTGCTAGTTATTTCCGGCAATTTAACCATCGACGAATAAAGATTTGATGCAGACAAAATAAACTCGAAATGCAGGTGATCCTCAATAGTCAATTTGATTGGTGCCGGGCACCTTTTCGGGCCTGACCAAAATGGAGAACCATCGTTATTAACATGGTCTGGAGGAAAGTTTGTAAGAAGCTGTTTAATTTGACTATTGAAGTAGGCATGAAACAAGAATATAGCCTTCTTAATGCAATCTTCATGAGAAGGCTTGTCCAGTACCCAATTGGTCAACTCAAAAACCTTCTGCAACCTCTCCGAAGCCAAATTCAAATTTCCCCTTTGTTTGAGAATCTGGATATATTCACGAGGACCATTAAGGAATGTAATAACTTCCTGAGGTTCGGATGTAAATAACCCCTGAAAAGCATCGCGTGCCCATTCTATAGTGTGCTCGATTGCATGCGGAAAGTGTTTTAACGTGCAAAGTGGGATACTTTCTTCGGCGGGATCTCTATTATCAGAATACGACTGTGTTTTGTGAGGAATATATGTTTCACTGTTTGCTTTAGCACCTAAAGTACCACTTTCTAATAATGGTTTTTCGTACCACAAGCAACGCTCGTTAATATACATCCTAGAAGGTACGTTATCGAGAGCATTTATGACAAAGTCAGTTTTATTCCAGAACAGATCGTCAAAAACGTCCTCTGTCTCGACTCCCACGCGTGTCTGGAGTGAAACAATGTTGATATCTTTATTTATGGTTTTTATGACTTCTGCAGCAACGACACTTTTCGGAGATCCCACATGTTCTTGCCTGAAAAGAAACTGCCGATTCAAATTTGAGACCTCAATATTATCCATATCAGTCACCGTCACAGAGCCGCTTTGACTACATCCAACACCTAATAGTGCCATACTTTTCAAGAATTCACAGCCAAGCGCTCCTGCGCCAACAATAAATACATTTTTCTCTGCAAGTCTCTTCTGAAAATCCCGACCAAAAATTACTATTTGGTCGTCATACCTACTATTTAATGGAACAAACTCCTCTGGAGAAGGGCTATCCTTCGAAACAAGTTCCAGCTGTTCAAATGCATCGAAGAAGAAAAATTGGCGTAGCGGCGTGTATTTTCCAACGAACTTCACAATTTCTTGTGCAGTAATACCTCCCAAAAAAGCAGCCATTGGTGACAAGCAACATCTAGAGTACTTGCATACATTCTCAACAATGCTTTCTTCGACACAATCGACGGTAACAATAAATTCCTTATTTTCATCACCGGATTCAATTCTTTTTTTCGAGTTCTCATTCATTTTCTGGGCAATTGAGTAACACTCTCTGATAGCTTGGAGATTTGTGTGAGCAGGGCGAGAGCCATTGAGATCTGAGTATTTCAACACGGCATTTATTGAGAAGAACAATTGTTCAGATCTTCCAAATTTGTTCAAATCGGGAACAATCAACATACTTTGATCATCACTTATTGGGTATTCCAATGAATCTCTCAAACTTCTGAACTTGTAATTTACAGGAACCTTTACCTGAGTTACGACGCCCTCTCTCTCGTATTCACTGAACGTTCTAGTATCCAGTTGAATTGTAAATTGATGTTTGCCTGTTGCAATAATTTTTTGTGGTTCAATTTCATTCAATTCTGTCATTCCTCGTATTTCTCTAAAAACCACGAAATCGCCTTCTTGAAAAGGGAGAATCCTTTCCGCCAAGCATGTTATTGTGGTAGTGCCCTCATTCTTTGTTATATTCGCAATAATAGCACTTTTTGGCTCCTCCCCATTATGATCGAACACTTTGAAGGAGTTGCCAAAATCTACGAAAATGGAGCCGCATAGCCCCATGGCATTTGCAGAAATAAAGCCCAAATTTGGAACGTGACTTCTACAAATATCATTATATTTTAACTGTTTAGATAAAGGTATATCTGCACACACTACCAAGTCGTGATTAAATATAAGTTGTTCTGTAATCTCTCCATATTGAACATTAACCTTCACATATTCATTCAAACTCGACAATTTGTTCAAGCAGGCATCTGAGCGTCGAATTCCTTGTTTTACATCATCTTCTGTTATATAGAAGTTTGCGCCCATGTCGGAATATGTGCAAACCTCGTCGTCAATGAGTGTAATAGACTTGGGACCTGCTAAGATAATATTCTTCGCTATTTCTACTCCGAGTCCGCGAAGCCCCACAATAATTACACGTAATTTCACCAGTTTTCCCATTGCCTCGAGTCCCAAAGTACCTATCTGACGACTATAAAGATTGGTGTCAATCCCACCTCTCTTATTATCTACCATTATATCAATTCCCTGAGAAATAATTGTCTCTCCAGATAAATATTAGAAAATTTTGTTCACTTCAAAGTTGTATACAAAGCTACTTAATTTATCAAATCGGAAATTCCTGTGTTCCCCCCCTCTTCCCCTCAAAATGTAGAATGTAACAACAGGCGCTAAGAAGTTTTCAATTAAAAGCTATTAAAATTAAAATCAATACATGCTTGTTGGGTATACTAAAAGCTGGTTGTGGGTATTGGAATATAAATTAGAGGAAGAGTCCTCCAGAAATAGGGCATATTATTCCGATACGCGTTCTCTGAACTTCTCAATTACGCATTTTATTCTCTCGAGCGCTTTCTTGTCATCTCCAGAACAATTCTCCGGTAAATAGGGAGGAGAAACCGTTATCCCCATCACCTCAATATTGCCATTGTTCCATGAACAATTTGGGTGTGTTTTATGTATAAAATCAAAAGTTGCTTGGCCCATTGAAGTGACATTGTTTCCCCAGAACTTTGAATTAGATATTGCATCATTTATGACAATTTCTTCTCTTCTCTTAATTATTTCAATGTAGTTTTCCGGAAGATTAGTATTGATCTCCGAATATTCTCCTTCTAAATGGGGCTTAACTTCACATATTGAGTCGCTTCTTATCATTTTAAAAGTACTAAACCCCGTTTTAATATCTTCCTCTAAGAGGCATGAGCGTCAATTAACCCATTTCATAAGACTTACTTAATACAACGAATTCGTTATTTGGAAAAGTGCAACAAACTTGACCGTTGAAAACTTCGTTCATGTTTGTACGGACAGAAACAGTATCTAAGATTGTTGATGCGTAATTAATTTGTAAAGTTTTGCAAAATCGAGTTCTTACCTAAAACCGTCAATTGTTTTAGCATTTCCATCGTTATAATTGGCTAGCTCTTTATTAATAATTCCGTAAGTTATGCGGTATTATGGATCGCTTTCTTTAAAATTGAATATCTTTATCACGTGAAAAGTTCTGGAAATGATTATTCTTAACTCATGTAAGGCTATACAAATATTAAATTGATAATGGTGGCGGCATGCTTCTGCCGCCATTTGCGGATTTATTTAAAATTTATTCACGCTTCATGTCGTTTGCTGACAATCTTAAAATAAAAAATGTTAACTGCAACAAGAAACAACTAATGAAAAGAGCACATGATATTACTCAAATTTGTGAATAGGCACAATTAAACTTAATGTAATTACCTATATGACACATATAATAAAATCTAGATCATGATGATTTTGATGAGAAGTTTCTTCGACTGGTGTAAAATCGATTTTTATGCTTGTCTTTCTCCAGCTGAACCATTTGCGTCCAATAAAGACCCATTTGATGAGTCTTCAATTAAAGGACTATTAAGCAATCAGATATACCTCGAATATGAAGATCACCTTGATAATTGCCTGCTTAAGCAAGAGGCGAGAAGATTAAGTGAAGCCTCTTCTATTATGAAACTGATAGACAAGGAAACAGAAGAAACTAAAAAGGAGAAGATAACGAAGCTAGTAGAACTTAGCCAGGCCTTCGCGAATGAAATGATGAATGGAGTTAGTGTTGAAATAGTATTGGGGGATGGAAAAGCTCATGCGCTTCACTTATCAATAAATAAAGATCTAAATGCACTGTACCTACGTAGAAGGGGGAAAAAACTAATCCTCCCTCTCAACATTATTAGTTTAGTCGAGCTTCCATCTGAAGAGTTGATATCTGAAACTCCGGAACTTCAGAATGTGGATAGTTGTGAACTCGAGCGAATTGTAACTGTCTCAACAGTATCCGATGACTGGTATATTTTTATTATGAAAAGTTCCGAAATGAGGGACAGATTCTATCAGCATATGAGATTGCTGGTTGCATCTATCAAAATTTCACTTGTGGGGAATGATAAATATTGGGGTGAAACATTCAACGGGCCATTAATGGATTCCGTACAGATAGAATCTGACAGTGAGGCAGTATTCTTGTTCCAAGAAGAACAAGAATTTGTAGATAGTTGAGATAGAATGGAAAAATGTTTAAACCAATAGTTTATAATAATTTTTGATAAAGTCTTTTAGGGACAAAATTCAGAGATTATTATAGTGTTGTTTCATTAATTTTTTTACAAAGCGATTCTGAATAATTCCAAATGGTCTCCGAGATGTTCATGTCAAGTGAGATGGGTGATGATATGTCCAGCTCACACTGAGAGTAGTACCCTCCCGGAATTAACTTCTCAATTGGTGCAGAGCAGCAGTAAAGCGTTGTTTGAGCCCCAGTAAATGGCGTTTTTGAAAAGAATTTCATAACTGGATAGGTTAAAGAGAACAAAATGCTCCCTTTACTAATATATCTACCTAGCCCAGTATCTACACATCCGGGATGCAATGCAACGGCAACTATGCCGCTTGAACCGTACCTTTTTTGCAACTCTCTTGTGAAGTATATGTTGCATAGTTTACTAATACCATAAAACTTAGATCTGCTATAACTATTCTCATCGACTTTCTCGAGTTCATCAATGCTAAATCCGAGCGGTACTGATAAATGAGCAATACTTGAGACGTTTATTATTCGGCTTTTACTTTTCTGCAAAAGTGGCATCAGGTTTTTTGTAAGGTAAAAATGACCAAGGTGATTAGTTAAGAATTGAAATTCAATCCCATTTATTAATCTAAAAGGAGGTGCCATTATACCCGCATTGTTGATAAGTATGTCGACTTTGTCAACTTTTAGTAAAATTTCTCTTGAACACAATTCGACACTTCGTAAAGATGTTAAATCGCATTCTATACAGTGAATTCTAATCGGTGTAGTTCCAACGTGACTTAGTTGCCTCTTGAGACTTTCCATCATTACCTGATTGCGGCAACACAACACTAGTTCAGAAATTCCCCATTTTACTAATTGCTTCGTAGTTTCCAGGCCTATTCCACCAGTTGCACCAGTAATAACGACTGTTTTGCCAGTCAATAAATTCCCATTTCTTAATTCCTTCTTCGGTAGGCATCTACCTACCGCGACAAGCCTGCAAATTAGCAATAACACAGAGAAATAAATAACACCTATTGTAGCCAAAAAGGCAAATGAGAATGCCAATCGCCCAAAAAATCCAACATAGTATATAATTAGTGGAGACGCCAGGCCTACAACGAAGATAAATATCGAGAGGAATGCAGGCTCATATAAAATTGAGATAAGTAATACATACACTAGCAATCCATTTAAGGTTGAGATAATCATATTGGATTATAGAAGTAAGGGTAATAATCCGCTGCATGGCCCCTCTTCAATATATACCTATGATTTTTAAATCAATTATATTGAGAGAAATTTTCGAACAAATTGTATGGAAAAAGGTAAAGGGTTCCTCTGACAGTAAGCAATACTAGTTTCGAAGAATGTAGATGATAAATAAAGTCACGAAGTTGAGTTCAAATTTATTCATATGCAACGCAATAACTTTGGGCAGTTTCCCGCCGTCTCTATCATTAATTAATGTTCGCTGTCTTATTTAGACGCCTCCAACAAAAATTCGGGAACTATTCTTCCATAGCAATTGTTCTTAAGTAATACCTGAATATCCCTTGCTTGTGGTTAAATTGATTGAACAGGCACGAAGCACTGACAGTCTCCACAAGTACTTGAATTTGTCGATACTAATTAATCAAAAACATGCCATCTCCGGAAAAAGCAACGAAGAAGAAGCAATACTTCGAACGTCTGGCTGAATATGCCACTTCCTACCCAAGGATACTGATTGCAAATGCAGATCATGTTGGTTCTAAACAAATGGCTGATATTCGTCTCGCACTCAGAGGCAAGGCTGCAGTATTAATGGGGAAAAATACAATGATAAGAACTGCTCTTAAACAAATGCTTGGGTCCACTCCGGAACTTGAGAAGCTGATTGAACTGGTTCGCTTAAATGTTGGTTTAATTTTCTGTATTGATGAACCATCCGAAGTTAGAAAAATAATCGAAGAATATAGAGTGCCTGCTCCTGCACGTCAGGGTGTAATTGCTCCATGTAATGTGGTCGTTCCTGCAGGCGCTACCGGTTTGGACCCGTCCCAAACGTCTTTCTTCCAGGCCTTGGGAATTGCGACGAAAATTGTGAAGGGTCAAGTTGAAATACAATCAGATGTGAATTTGATCGATGAGGGAAAGAAGGTCACGGCTTCTCAGGCGGTGCTGCTTCAAAAGCTCAATATTAAGCCATTCTCTTATGGCCTTAAAGTTAACAACATATACGATAATGGGAATGTATACAGCTCATCTGTCCTTGATATTACTTCAGAGGACTTGATTACAAGAGTCTCAGAAGCAACTAAATACATCGCAGCTTTCTCCAAAGAGACCGGAATCCCGACTCAACCTTCAGTGCGCGACGGAATTGTCTCCGCATTCAGGTACTGCGCTGCTCTTGGATTGGATGCTGAGTTTGATTTCCCGGAAATGCAAGCAATTAAAAATGCCCTTGCTAACCCTTCCGCCTTCGTTTCTGTCACAACTCAAAACAACACTTCTTCTGCTCAAGAGTCTGCCCCTGTTGAGGAGGAGGAGGAAGAAGAAGGTGACCTGGGCTTTTCACTTTTTGATTAATTTTACTTAGGTTTAGTTCTTGTTCTGGTTTGTAATTTTCGGTAAGACTTCGAACTTTCTTTTTGCAAAAAACTTTTCCTATGGCTCTTAATTTTGGCTTTCTAGATCGTCAGTACTTTTTAAAGAGTTCGTGGAAATAAATGAGAAGTCTTAGTTAAATAAATTCAGTACCTCGATGTGCATTCAAATGCTGAATTCAAAATAATTGGTAGAGCTATTAAATATCAAATGTGTGCAGTAATCTTGAAAATGTTTAATATGAATAATTCAATAAAAATTCCTACTGAATTGTTATCTAGAATTATGCTCTATGCTGATTCTTTTGAAGAGATCTATAATCTTGCTGTAGTAGTAAGTAACATCAAGATATACAACGGACAAGCAAATAAATTGTAGAAAAAAGGATGGTTCAGGATAATTTCAAAGTTTATCAGAAATGATTGTTTTACAATGACACGTGAAAGTTTGATACTTGACAATGTTCACAATGATGCAGTAAGTGATCTGAGCGAATTATTTATTTAATAACATTTTCAAGAATTCTATTCTCGAGTATAATATGAGAGTAATAATATCAAAAATAATTGTTAATACGAAATTTCCAAATATTAAATTAATTACAATAAAAGTAATTGAAGTAGGCGATAAAGAAGTCGAATATTTGATAAATAATTATCATTTAGTTGAGGAAATCGAGATTGTTACAAAAAATAAGATTTTGGCTAAATATATAAGAATAATATGTTCGAAGATAATTACTCTGAAATTCATCTCTCTCAAGTATAGATGTTATAATCGTGGAACTGGTAATTCAAAGTCATCTAATGAATCTGAAGGTTCATTTTATACCAATGTTGAGCGCAAGTTAGTCGTCAGGCGTCCAAGATACAATAGTTATGATTTTGCTATTACAAATGAGAGGTCAATAAAGAAATATCTGGAATTTTATACGCAAGAAATAAATGTTAATTAGAAATGAATTATTAATTCATTTAATACCCACTTTATTATTAAAAAATTGTCTATATATCGATATAATATTTGCAACAATCGACTTTTCGATGGGATCATCATCGACTTTTTTTAGTTCGATCCTTGAATCTCGAGTTAAAATTGTAACTTTATCACGTCTGTCATGGAGCAAATTTGCACAAATGACATCTGCGTTATATTTGCTTAGTAAATTCATCGATTTGTCCAATAATACTTCTACCTCAGTTTCGAGTTTGAATAAAACAAGAAAACTATTTGGAGATGAATCTCGGATATAATGAACCGATTTGGGACTTGAATAAAGATCTAATTTAAGACAAGGAGTGAGGTCCTCACTGTCTAAATCAAGATTCTCACAAGAGTTTATTGATATTTTGTTGTGAGATAATAGCTTTTCCGGAATATAAAAATCTGATACCGCAGCGGCAAGGAAAAAAATGACATTTTTCGAAAATTTTCCTGTTAGCAATGTAATCTCCTTTATTCCATCAAAATATTCAGTTATAGATCCAAATTCCATGAGAAACAATTTATCTGCATACTTTACCAAATTTTTTGATGATTCGATAAATATTTCAGAGTATAACTTATCATTGTATTCGCGTTCCTTTGAACTAGCAATAGATTTTACGATTTCCATTATTAAGTCATGTTTTGATGGACAATCAACCGTAAACGGCAAATGACTTCCTTTACGATGGAAAAATAAAACACTGAATCCTGATTTAAGGAAATGTTCCGCCGAGTGGGCTCCTCTTGTACCTGTACTTACATTTTCAATGAATCTCACCATGTTCTTCTCTAATGGAACGTACGTTCCACCACTTGTAATAACTGCAATAGATCTATTGAAGATCTGAATTTCTTTATAGAAGAATTCCGCCAGGTCTTTACTATTGAATGGCGATCTAGTCGAACCCATTTAGGAATTAGAAACAGTCCGACTGAATTACAATCAACAATTTAGTGTTTGAACCAATTCGCAAGTAGTCGTGAATAAAATGTTTAAATTTTCGGTCTTACAATAATGCAGTTTCAAAAAAAAAAAAAACAGGTGAGGGTCGCTTAAATAACACTGCGCTAAAAATTGAATAAATACGATACTCTTATTTTCACACAACCTTAACGTGGTATTATTAATATATGTTTTCATAAAAATGAGTTTTTATTGTTAAATGAATATCAATGTGTCGGGAACCTGAAAATTCGTGCTGTATTTCAAATTGGCACAGAGATTCAAACAGTTTAAGTTTTTTTGATGAAGAGCCAAACGAATCCAAAATCATCTTTCCTTGGAATAATAATACAAGGTTACAGGTAAATGGAATAGGTTGTATAGATCAGATTTATGAGAGTTGTTTAGTGAATAGTGGACCTATCGGAAGACATAAACTAAAGAGTCATTTTGAAACTAGTATTCAATCGGGGCAGCTGAATGTTCTGAATATTGCAAGTGTTTCTCGATTGCTTTCTGATTGGAGAAAAGACAACGAAATTAAATGTGACTTTGTTATGGAGCTAATTGATTTCACAAAACTATGTGGGATAAAAAAGAATATTTCATACAAAGATTTATTTGAACTTCTTTCAAAAATATTTGTTTCTAAATTAAAAGCGAAGAAAATTCTTGATAATACAACATATGCAAAGTTTGATGAATTGGCTTTAAAGTGTGTGAAGTTGATAAATGTTCCTCATTTAGTTGAATTGGTAATAATGCTGCTATCTAAGTTTAATAGATTATCAAATAAAGTGATAAAGGAGCTTACCACGCCAGATCTCTATTTATTCCCAAGCTTCATTTCATTCTATAAATCTGCACCAATCAAGTTGCGTCAGCAAATGTGGCTTAGAAGACCTGGATGGTTCATATATGAAATTCTTCCATTTATAATATGCTTTACAAGAATATTTTCAAAAGTCGATTGCTTCTCCATCTTAAATTCTTTGAATTCAAGTGATAAACCTCCAGCCATTGAAAGGGTTAAGGGCTTATTTAAATCCATTCTCATCGGTTCAAAGATAAACGAGATAGATTTTAAAGATGATGTTGACAAATATGTTACTGAATCCCTAAAAAATAGTTGTAATTTAAAAGACAACAAATATTCACAACAATCTGACTCTCTAGACTCTATATTTTCTTTTGCTTCAAGAATTCAATCCATTTATATTTCCTGTGTTGAGTTGGAGCACGATAATATTGAACTCCTTGGTGAATCTTGTAAATGTTTGGCATTCAATTTTATGAATTCTGATGAGTTCTATAAAAGTTATATCCAACTTCAGATAAACGAATTGTTATTGCTTACTAACTCTGTAAATGTCTCAATTAAGACAAATAAAAATTCTACAATTGATCAGAATCCATCAGTTGGATTCTTAAACCAAACAATTACTACAATCAATACGAATGGAAAATCCTATGATTCTAGAAGGGAGCTAAATGCATCCAATTGTAATCTCACTATTTGTGGCAACATTTTAAGGCTTGGTAGAATAATTGCATATATTTCACACTGTATTGGGAATTACAAGGAACTTTATTTATATTTTGTGAACATATTAAGACAAATTTACATTGACTCTCTCTTTCACAATATTGGTAATCAAATAACACAATGCGAAACTAATGTTTCTGATCAAACTTTTACTGATACTTATTCGGAATATTTAGACGATAATTCCTTGTACTCGAACCTACAATTTACTTTACAAAAAAAATCCAAAGAAAGAAAAGACGAAATTTTGGAAAGGCAAAGTAATGAACCTATTCTCGTTGAAAACTGTAGGAAAAATATGGACTGTAATAATATGGGTGTAAGTAAATCTGTTGCTCCGAAACATATGATAAATTTACAATTTAAACAAAAACTAAACGATTTTTCTGGTGAACCTTCATTATCTTCATTAAGAATCTTTGTAGCATTGAGAATCTTTCATTTCAGTAACAAGACGAATAGAAGCGAAGAAGATGAGAAAAAAATGGATTATGAAAAATTTAATTTGACACATACCGATAATAACGTAATTAAAGGTAATTTATCGGACTTATCAAATAACGAAGTCCCTGCTCCATTGGCAATTTTTGAATGTGATTCTATAGCTTGGCCATGCATTCATATTGTTGGAAATATCCTCAGAGATGGATTTTATTCTAATAAAAGCCAAGATTATCTTGTAAATATTTCTTCAACACTAATTATTAAGTCAAAGGTTGACCTTGCTGACATATCCTTCATTTTTTCAGAGCCTCATTTTCTTTATATTTGTTCGGAGTTTATACTTGAAACGTCAATTCTTGCAATGTTCCATTCAACAATGGATGCCCTTTTGGTTCTAAATCCTCAGAGAAGAAAGATCCCCATTTCCCTTATTTCACTAGGCTTAAATTCTCCTTATTTATCTTTTAATAATAAAGACATTCTTTTGGGCAACTCAACTTTCTTAATGAGCTCATCAAAGAACACCCTTCTCAAATCAATCTCTAACTCTCCCATTAATAATCTACAGAACAATAATACTTATTCTTCAAATAGGTTTTCTCCATTTCAAAATGATGCAACAATTACTCTTAGCACTCCATTTAACAATAGTGGTGCTTCGATTTCTAAAAAGAGATGTAGAAGGGGAAGCAATGAGGCAATAAACTCACACAATTATTTAGCTAATAATCAAGAAATAAACTTTGCAATTAGATTTGACACACTGTTGAATTTAATGACGTCATTTAATATAAATAATAAGGATAGAAATACTGAATACGGAAACAATCACGGGTCAAATATTCTATTAAACGACTCTAAATCCATCGAACCAATAATAAAAAATAAATATGAAAATTCATTTCAAAAAACAACGGAAGATAATGTTTCATTGAATTTACTAAGCGTCTTAAAATTAAATAACACAATATTCACCAAGTTCTTACCTTTAATTGATCGGTATTTGGAACTTTCGATTTCATCTCGTAACTCAAATCAAATTGTAAATAATAGAGAGTACAATAAAAAAAAGACGAGTGAGACATTGAAATCAATAAGAAATGAATTGGTTGATTATACCAGTTCATTTACTTTGCGAAAACAAAATAATTTTTCTGATTCAATAACAATAAAATTTATACGGTTAATCTCAACTTCATTATTTTTTACTGGAATGAAACCGGTACTTAATAGGCAAGAGGGAATTTCTGGCACTTCATTATTAAACTTTAACCTTGTCGGATTGTCTTATTATCACTTGCATCATCTGAACTCATTCAGAAGACCAAAATCAGATTCACAGAATAACCAAATATTCGCTCCATCTTTACCCTCTTGTATTAATTTATCTATTCGATTGTTGGAGATGTCACTTTCTCCAGACTGGATTAATCAAATCTTTTTGAAGGCATTATTTGGGCTTTTGTACACATACCCACGAATATCAAGCAAGTTTAATAATCGGATTAGAGAAACGTTTAGTTGTGAAATGACCGGTATTACTGATCTCAATGACAGAAATACTTCATTATTTACTTCAATTCCAAATGATATTATACATGGCTTACTATTTAGAATAATTCTTCCGAGTATTAGAGATCCTTATATTGGCAGTACATATATCAATACCATACATGAAATAATAAACAATTATGATGTATACTCAATTCTTGACAATAAGACCAAAAAGTTATGTCTCGAAAGACTTTGGGTGCGTAGTCCTTTCCAGTTCACTATGAATTCAATTAAGCATAAATGCGAACTTCCGAGTTCAGATGATTATCAAAAGTTGCTTATGAGAGATTTGTATCAGTTTATTCAAAACAGTGAAAATGATTTAACCATTGAAAATTTAAAGTTGGATGTTCCTTTTAAGGAAACGCATTGGGAACACCACTTTATTCAATCAAGTGATGGCTACCTATTATTTGTGAAGTGGGCTTTGTATTTCATCAAGACATGTGAGAATTTAGATGAAAATGGACAGAACCTAAACAAGCTATTATCAGTCGTTAAAATAATTGAAGGTGGAAAGGGACCTGGAATTTGAGAGAATAAACTTTTTTAAACAAAAATAACAATTTATAATTTTAATTAGGATATTATGTAGGTATTGCTCCACCTTTCGAAATGTATAGAATCAACTGATCTTCAACCCTCAATTGAAGTGGACTATATCTATCATGTTGTAGCCCCTTCCTTTTAAGCGCAGAAATAATTGCATATTCTTTGGGAACAACAGATATATCAATTCCGAGATGTTCTTTTGAATTTATGAGCTCTCCTGGACCAATTGCTTTATAAATTACTTTGCACGTAATGATGTCGGTTCCTGCATACTCTACAGAAACAATTTCTAATTGTGGCATGAAGTTTGGAATATTGAAGCGTTCATTTATCTCTCCGTCCTCGAAATTGTTTAGCCTCCAGTCAATGTTGATTGGGTACATGTCCTCGATCTCGCATCTCTCAAATTTCAGGTCTTCGAATTTAAGTGGAGAGAACTTAATTGAATCCAAATTAATAATTCCAAAAGAATTACTTAAGTTTATCGCAACTTCAATGCGATCTCCGACATTTAAATTTGATGTTGTAGTTGTTTGTACAACCGCAACTTCTTCACAATGGCATCTGGACATATCTTTGTGTGCCCACTGAGATCTTTTTGAACCTGCTTTATTTGTCTCAAATTCATAGCAAGAAATGAATGTAGTATCTTCAATTGGCAAGGTCTCGGTAGAAATTCTATTAATTATAGGTTGGACTATCGAACAAATAGGACTTTTGTAGTTTAAAGGGCTATTTTTTTTGTATTCACTATTTCCTCTGCATGTACTTTTGTATTTGAAATTATAGGTTAGATTGGTTGTTCTGTTAACACAACTTTTTAGTACTTTGGCATAAAGCACTCTGTCTATTCTCACACTACCTCCGACAGTTAATACTGGTTGTATTGTAACTGTGGCGTATTCCAATTCCAGGTAACTTTTGTAGCATTCTCTGAACTTTTCATCAATTGAAACACAGTATTTATTATTCAAATAATTCGCAATTGTAAGTAACCAGTGCGGGCAAACCAAGAAACATGTAAGTAAAGATTCATCCAGAACATATGGAAGAAATGTATCAATTATTCCTGGGCTCAGAAACGGTTTATGGTTATTTTTATTTCCGAATATACTAAAGGTTTTACTCCTTATTACATAGTTACGGTTTTTGACCAAGCCTGGTTTGGAATTTTGAATTATTGATGCAGAAAAATCGCCAATTGATGTTTCAAAGTTCTCCATTGACTCTTTACTTTCTTGTTGAAAACTTATTCCATTATTTAAATAGCTAGTACTGATATGGCAATTATCAGGTGAGGATGAGTTACTAGTTCTTAAAACTTCCGGATCTTGCCGAGCTCTTTTTTCTGCAAAATCAAGCATTTCAAGCACGTACCCAGAATCATTAGAGTTGAATTGATTCTCAGAATCGGAATGTGAAGGTTCGCCCATTCTAGGCGTTGATAGATAATACAAAATTCCGCAAGTTTTAGTAATTCTATTCGAAATTTTAACTAGTAAATTTGAGATTGAATCCTGAATTAATGGAGCTGAAATATTTTGTAGTGATACCATTCGGGAAGAGAAACCACTATTTAGATCAAAATTCGAATATGACCTCGTTAAGGGAGAAATAGCGTTTGAGTGATTGGTCAACAATATTAACTGCTCTTCATTGTCAAATGTAAGTGAGTTTCCCATCCTCTGCAATTCCATTAACTTAAGCTGGAATGTTTTAGATTGAAATATTGTGCGCTTAAATCCATTTTTTGCATTAATTTCAAAATTATAAGGCGGCAAATGTGGGGTAAGTTATATTTTAAATAAATTACTATTTCAATAAAATGCAGTGTGATTAATGTTATAACCTATTAGTCAATTATCTGAGGTATTTTAATTTATTCTGAACTGAATTTTTAAACTAGATTTATTGGTAAAAAAAAGGGTAAAAGTAATATTAAAATTTGGCTGTTACCGCCACCTATTTAATTCTAAATTGACGAGTTTAGACTCCGGAGTATAACAAATCGAATAATGGATAAAAAGAATTCGGGTTGTGGTGAATTCAGCATAGGAATGAATGACCGCAATAGTGGCGAGGTTCCGGTAAATAATAAGCCGGGAATTAGTCAAAAAATAGAAGAGCAAAAAAGAGTTATTGAGGAACAAAGAAGAAGTGCAGTAAGAGCCATATTGGAACCAAGTTCAATAGAACGTCTGAACAGAATTGCGCTCGTGAAGCCTGATAAGGCGTTTCAAATAGAGGAATATATTTTGAGAACTGCCAGGGTTAGTGGCTTTTCACCATATAAGAAAATAAAGGAAGAAGAGTTAATTAGTATGATATCAATGATGAATGAAGTTACAGAGAATAGTGGCTCAAAGATAAAAATATACAGGAAGGGAATATTTGATGATGATGACGAATTTAACACTGATCACTAAAGATGAATGAATTTTGTAAGAGTAAACTTCTATAATTGCTGAATTGTCTTCGCAGAATTTATACCATTGAAAAGAGCGTTTGCTTCTCTTTGCTTATCTATTTGATTCCGCTTATTTTCGTTAACTTTATTTTGGACTTTCTTAAAACCATTAATCTGAGAATCTAAATCATGCCCAGTACACTGTATCTGTTCACGTTTCACAAATCCCTCTGGACCCCACGACTTCGTATTACGGTATTTATGCGAGTTTTTATCAATATAATCCGCAGAAAAAGTCGTTTTGAACGTCATTTTATCGTGACCGGTTCGCTCCGAATTTGATTTGGAGCTTCTGCTCTGATTTGTATATACTGCGACATTGGGAGTTTCAATGGAACGGGAGCCCAAATTATTATTTGGGTCATCGTCAGTATCTCCATTCCAAGAGAAAATTTCCAATGATTCGGGTTCATTCTTTCTTAAACTTTCGGAATAATTTACTTCCTCAAAATTGCCGTTTAAAATGGAGTCGTAAACCTTTTCATTATTTTTTTTTTTCTGATACTTCTCTGATAACCTGTACTCAAGAACTAAGTCATCTAGAAATCCAAGACCTCTGTCTACATATAATTCTTCGCATGATGCATCAAACGGGAGAACAAAATTTAGCATATCGATGCATTTATTATTCAAATTTGTCGAAAGTTTTTGATTCTTATTATTTAATTGGATGATTGATAAAAATTCCTTACTTCTCTGGTAAATCAATGGATAAGGAAATAAAGAACAATCATTAATTAATTCATTGTAGATAAAATTTATTTTTTCTAGGAAGAATAAATCGTTCAACTCATTCTCATTGGAAGAATTAATTTCTGAGTCCGTTATTTTCTTATATACCATTATTATGTAAGAGTAGCACTTCATTATTGCCAAAACAATCATCGAGATCGTCTCGCAAGTGTCTTTAACAAGTGACTGAGACTCCATTAGACCTTCTCTTCCCAATCCAATATCATTCTGACAAACTCTAATTTTTCTTTTCAGTTTCTGAAAAATTTTATGGAGTAGTTCCGTTACTTCAAATATTTTCCCAATTTCTTCTAGAGTACTACCATTTTCTTGATTAAAACATATTCCATATTCTCCAATTACCCAAATCCCCAAATTATATAATATTTCCGGTAACTCATCTACTTTCTCATCGAGTAAGCGACAAAATAGCCTTGATGCTTCTGTTCTAAACTCGTGATCTGTATTCTCATTCCCAGTTGGCCCCTCAGCAATTATTTGTGCAATATTGTTGGCTTTGTCTCTTCCAACGACTTTTCCAGTTAACTCAATAATATTAACCATAGTATTTAAATACCATCTATAAGATGGAGCAAATTTTTCAGTAAGATTTACAATATTTCTTACTAATTCTTCACGGAAATGAATGTCACTCGTACATTTTAGTTGGGTAATTAGTTTTGAAATTATAACTTCTACATTTTGAGGATTAGTCATTCTACAAAGTAATTCGAGGGTACACCTACGAATGGTTTCATCTTTGTCTTCAAGGCAGTCCACAACAACAAATTGATATGGAATTGCATAAGTTGGGTCAATTGTCGTAATTTTTGAGAGACATTTCATTCCAATATATTTTAAATAGTTTATTTCTGAATGGAAAAATTTGGGGATGATTTCTTCTGCCTGATCCAATAGTATTTTGTTCGGATAAAGCGATGCTATTGTTTGAATACACGATTCCAAAATTGCAAACGAAATATTTGCTGCATTATTGGTTTTGCTGAGATTCATTGAATTGGAAACTAGCTTCCCATTACAATATAGTATGGATATTGACTGTTCAATCCTTTTAATTGTACTTAGAATGATTTCATATATTTGGTCTCCTGTTTCTTTCTCGAAAGAGGCAACTTTTGAAAGCGTTTGCAAGATATTTATTTGAGTCCATGGTGCAGGTACAAGGTGATAGTCATACTCTTTAGGAGCGTTGTTATCAATAACTTGTTTCAAAATGGTTACTATTTGGGGTATTAGTGGGATGCACATTTTTGGGTTAAGTAAACTTAAATAATTAATTAAGTAAAGCGCAGAATTTTTTACAGAAATATCAACATCACAGAGACCTTTAATCAAAATCTCTGATTTCTCATCAATAACCGACGGCTTTATTTCCAACGCAATTATCATTAATAGGTATGCTTTTCGTCTAATCGCGGGAGTTTGGTGTGACAACAATTTCAATAGTGAGTTTTCAATCGATGACAATATGTCAAAATTGAGTATACTTGGTAGGCATGAAAGCGCTGCCGAAACGTCAAGTTGATTTTTGCTTTCTAAATCTCTTTGAATAGTATTAATCAATAATACAAGTAATTCGTGGTTGTTATTTAAAAAAATACAGCAAGCTAGATACCCTATTCTCTTCACAAGAATATTTTTATCATTAGACATTTTAATGGCATGTATATATGCAAATGAAGCATCATGTCCAAGCATTTCAATATATATTGCCCTTATCATGTATTCACGTAACTTGTTCGAAGACAATGTATGCTCCATCATCTTTGCCTTTAATAATCCAGATTCATTTAAAATAATGATATCTTCTTCAAATTTGGAACGGCATTCTCCAATCGACTTAACTAGGTCAAATAATTGGCGAGTTGAAAATGAATCTACATACTGCATTTTATATATTTCAATTTAACATTCAGTTGGAAAGTTTGGAGATGTAGTATTGGAAATTATGATACATTAGCAGCTTACTATTCAAAGCTGGAAATATAAGAATGTATATATTTATTACTGGGTAAGAGTTGATTAAGTCTTATTGCGTTTTATTATTTAAAGTGGATTTTTTTCTAAGGGGAGGCAATTTTAGTTATGCAGTAATCAGCATTTATAATATCAGGCGCTTAAAACCCCACAATAACATGAGAATTTATTAAAAAAAAAAAAAAGATAAAATGCCAGATTGATAAAGCCTTTATTTTGCTGGTTCAAGTAAATATTTCTCTATATAAATATTGTTTGCATTGTTTCTTTTATAACTTATTTCCCGGGGCGAACATACTATTGATAATTGAATTTATTCAGTATAAAGATTACATTATGTATATTGAGGAAATTATTCTTGATGGGTTTAAATCTTATCAAAAAAGAACAGTTATAGGTAAATTTGATCCAAAGTTTAATGCAATTACGGGATTAAATGGAAGTGGGAAATCAAATATTTTGGACTCAATTTGCTTTGTATTAGGAATAAACAATTTATCACAAATACGAATTAATAAATTGGAGGAATTAGTTTACAAGTCAGGGCAAGCAGGAGTTAGTAAGGCATCTGTCTCAATCGTTTTCAATAATTATGACAAATCTAAGTCATCTCCATTATATAAGGATTTGGATAAAATCACAATTACTCGTCAGATAGCAACTGGAGGTAGGAATAGATATTTATTAAATGGTAGCGTTGCAAAGCCCATTGAAATCACGAATTTCTTTCATTCTGTACAACTAAATGTAAATAACTCTCATTTTTTAATAATGCAAGGTAGAATTACCAAAGTAATTAATATGAAACCCAAAGAATTATTATCTATGGTGGAAGAGGCTGCAGGTACAAGAATGTATGAAACAAAGAAACAACAAAGTTTAAAGCTAATTGAGAAGAAAGATATAAAACTTGGAGAAATAAATAGAATGCTCGAAGAAGATATTATCCCGAAACTTGAACGGTTAAAAAAAGAGAGAGTTGATTATCTTAAATGGGCGAGTATAAACGAGGAAACTGAGTTATTCGAAAGAATGTGTACTTTACATGGCTTTAACAATCTAAATCTAGAAATAAATCAGGCTGAAGACAAACTTAATAATGCAAAATCATTCTTAGATGAAATTGAAAGGGAAATTTTGATTAATAAGGACATTATTGTGACACTAAAAAATTTTGTTGAAGAAGAAGAGAGAAAGCTCTCATCAGAATGGTCAACCCCATTGAAAAATTGTAAGGAAAAAATATCAAATGTAGAATCTAAGGTTAGCCTAACTCAGGTGCATTTAAATGAATTGCGAATTGATTTAAAAGATGAAGAAAGCTCACTCAATGAGTATTATAATCAAAAAAAAAATATTGAGGAACAATTAAATTACCCGGATATTGATTTATGTTCGGAGACTATGAGAAAACAATCTGAAGAGTTTGTAAGAATAAAAGAAAGAATAGATGATCTAAAAAATAAAGTGGAAGTTTGCAATACATCTCTTCAAGGTATACGTACAGGCTGTGACATTAATATTAATCATTCCGAACAGAAATCTTTACGACAGTCTCTTTATGAAACAGAAAGGGAATTGACAAATATTTCAGTTCAAGAAAAGAAATTGAAAATGAAAATAGAAGAAATTGAACAAAAAATCAAGCCACTAAATATCCAAGCCAAAAAAGACAAAAATATGAAAAACAAACAAAAACAATCTGACCAAGAATATTACAAACTTAGGGATGAAATAGATAGGTTAGAAAAAAGTATTGTTGACTTAAAAGAAGATGCAGAACTCTGCGAAAAGTATAACATTGAGAGGAAGAGATTGAAAATCGAAAACGATTCATTAGAAATGCAAATTCAACCAATTGAAATGTTTATCCGCACTCGCCAGTGCATTTATGATGCAGGGAATCAAAGAGAATTGGCCATTCAAGTTCAAATAAACTGTGTGGATTCTATCTCTAACTTTTCAAAGGCAATAAAAACCAAAGTAAAAGGATCCGTTTTTGAGTTAATTGATTTTTCAGATAACAGATATTCTACTGCATTAGAGATGACGGCTGGGGGAAGATTGTACAATCTAGTTGTGGAGAGTCATGAAGTTGGAAAAAGGCTTCTGACTAGTGGTCTGGTCAAAAAAAGGACGACAATTATACCTCTGGACAAAATTACAGATCCCTCAATTCCCGAGAATGTTGTGAGTTCTGCAAGGAGACTAATCTCTTGTAAAGAAGGTGATTTACGTGTGGTAAGCGCGATGAAAGTAATAAAGTTCGACGAAGAACTGAATTCTGCAATGAAATATTGTTTTGGGCACACTCTAATTTGTGAAGATGATAAAATTGCTAAATGCATTACATTTCATCCCGAAATTGCAGTAAGAACGGTCACATTGAATGGGGACATTTACGATCCGAGTGGGACACTAACCGGTGGTTCACTCCAAGTTAGCCAAAATAGGATTTTAACTTCGTATAAACAATATAATGAGCTTAGGTGTAGAATATTGAATAATAACAAGAGAATTGAAGAGATTGATTCGGAAATTTCGAAAGGACTTGGGAAGGCTGCAGAAACATATAGGTGTTTTCAAACTCAGTTGGAGATAAGTAAACATCAATTCAAACTTCTAGAGGACCGAATAACAAAACTTCAAGAAGATTCAGCCGAATTAAAACTTGAAAAATACTTGAATGATATTGAAACTCTGAAAAAAGAATACAAACAAATCATTTTTAATGAGGATAGTTTGAAGAAGAATAAGTTAAGATTAAATAACGAGATCAAGTTATTTGAAACCAATAAAGATTACAGAGAAAGACAACTTGAAGAGGATATTAAAAAATATAAGTTAGAATTAAAGGAGCTTAGCATAACTTATAAGGATCTTGAAAAGGCAACTTCTTCAACAAGAATCGAAAATCAAGTTTTGAAGGCAGAATTGGCACAGTTAACAGAGTTAATTGACAAAAAAACAGGAATTGTGAATGAAATAAAGAAGAATATTGAATTACAAAATGCCCAGTTGTTGGACTTTCAGTGCGAACTTAAGAAAAGCAAAGATTCGTTAATTATCTTTCAGCAAGAAATTGAATCAAGTAATGAAGCTATTAAAGAAAAAAAAACCGAGATTAAAGCTATTGAAAAAAATATTTCAAAAAAACAAATCGAACTTACAAAAGCTATACATGAAGTTCAAACAGTGAACACATATTTACTAAACAAGAAAAAAATTAAAGATTCAATGATTAAGAAATTAGAGTGGTTGCAAGATCAGAACTATGTTAATCAATTTGATCTGGGAACTTACTCACAAAAAACCTGCATAAAAAAGTTAGAAGATCTTCAGCTCGAACAAAAGTTATTATCAAAGAATGTGAATAGAAAGATTCTGAATTTATATGAAAGAGCCAGTATAGAATGTGAAGAGTTAATTAATAAGAGAGATATTGTAACAAAAGATAAAGACAAAATCGAAGATGTAATTAGTGATCTAGACCAGAAGAAAAAACAGGCTCTTGAAAATACTTGGAAAACTGTAAACTCATCATTTAAATCAATCTTTTCCACTTTATTGCCGAACTCAACTGCGGAATTAGTGCCTTCGATAAATCCAGAAACCAACATCGAAAGCTTCTATGAAGGTTTGGAATTTAAAGTTGAACTTGGAGGGGTATGGAAAAAATCTCTCAGCGAGCTTAGTGGTGGGCAGAGATCATTGCTTGCTTTGTCACTTATTTTATCTTTGCTTAGATTTAAGCCTGCCCCTGTTTATATATTGGACGAGATAGACTCTGCACTTGATCTTGGGCACACTCAAAACATAGGGAAGATGATAAAAAACCACTTCCCTGACTCACAGTTTCTCATTGTTTCATTGAAGGAGGGAATGTTTAACAAGGCGGATGTACTGTTTAAAACAGAATTGATACATGGAGTTTCAACCGTAACTAGACTCGAAAATCGTCCTAAGGAATTAACAGATGAGAATACCAACACAAATACAGTAGTCGTGTCCAATAATAAAGTCCGTAAAAAAAATGCCTAGTTTCATAGCTCAAATCACTTTTTAATTTATCTCATGATCGCATAATAATTTATACTTCCTACCGCCGGGAATAAATTTGCATTTCATGCAAAATATTCTAATCTTAAAAAGTGTCTGGGAAACAGTAAAAAAAATTAAATTCATTATTTGAATATTAATATTACCATATAACCCTAATTATATTTGCTGATTTGTTCTTATTGGTATGAATTTCTTCTTATTTCTACTTCTCTTGATTTCTGATTCGAGAGCCTTGGTTTTGCCCTTATATGGAAGTATCTATAATGATGGGTACTATTACATTAAAGTCAATATTGGTGGTCCAATTAAACAGTGGCAATTACTAATAGTAGATACAGGAAGTGCACTAACAGGTTTTACCTGTAAAGGATGTAAAAGTTGTGGGATGCATAAAGAAAAACCATTCAACATTAATTTATCTAACACCAGCTCAATAATTAAATGTGAATATAACAATAATAAAAAGTTTGTTTTGAATTACGACTTTCCTTTCGACTGCAATTGCAACACAGAAGATAGATGCGTATATAACGTGAATTACACAGAAGGAAGTAATTTATCTGGTTATTTTTTTGAGGATTTCATGGAGTTCGAAAACTATAAAATACCGCAAATAAATAATCAGTTAAAAAATAAGGATAAATTTATACTGGGTTGCCACACTATTGAAGATAAATTGTTCAAGAACCAAAAAGCTACTGGAGTATTTGGTCTTGCAAATTTTAAAAATATAGGGATTAACCAGATAATTAATTATATTGAGAAAAACAACATATCAAATAATAGCCAAAAAAAGGTACTTTCCATTCGTTTTGAGACGAATGGTGGAAGCTTATTATTAGGATCGGCCTACTACGATCAAAAGGATAAAAATAATAGCACGAGGTTTGAAATCCCTATGTGCACAAACGAAGAAAGATATTGTTCATATATATTTGGTTTTGGGGTTGAAAATACCACTTTGACTCATAATTCAGTTAATGATTTGTTCAAAGCTTTATTTGATACAGGAACAACAGTTTCAATATTACCTGATAAATTCTTCGTAAAACTTCTACGTGAAATAAATAGGAAAATTTTTGAATATTATCCCGATATATCAGGGTATGATGAAAGAGATGGAATGAATTGCTGGAAAATTTCAAATAAATTGTCAATAGCTATTTTCCCAATTATTAAAATCCAATTTCTTAGTGGCTATTCTCCAACAGGATTCACAACGATTGAATGGTATCCATATTCATATTTGTATCTGCATAAATTAATAGGTAATGACAAAATCTTTTGTTTGGGAATAATAAGTGACAACCTAGTAGAGGATTACGGAATTCGGAACTCCGACAGTATTAGTGAAGATTTCTCTCGCGCTAAAGAAGTTGTTCTGGGTGCTACATTTTTTATTCATAAAGAAATTACTTTCATATTAGATGAAAATAAAGTAATAATAGCAGATATTTATTTAAACAAATATACTAACTGAAGAGTGTCATAATTTGAAAAAAAAAAAGATCCTTCAAAAAGAAAATATGACCATCAATATTCAAGTAAAAAACATTGTGATGATAAATTAATCCAAATTTCAATTATTTCGGTAGGTACAGTTTTTGCCTTTTTGACAAAACATTATTGGAAATCAAAATAATTTTCTATCTCTCCACATTAAATTTGCATTCAATTGCTTTAAACGAAAATATTAATATATTTCCAATTTTAATTTAATGATTGAAAATACTGAACTTATACAGATTATTTTTTATCATTTGAAATAGAACAAATAACAAGAATCGGTAAACGAAAATAAGTAAATTCTGGGGCGAGTATATGAGAGATCGAAGAAATATAATAGCATTTCCGAATAGTGTGAAAAAAGAAATGGTTCAGCATTAGTAGCAAAGCATCCCCACAATAATGGCGCAATGACTATTGGACAAAAAATGCAATTAAAAAAGTAAAAAAACGTATTTAACAAAGTTATAATTAGTATAATTTATATTATAAGGTCATTCATTCCAAAATGGTTAATGATTATATTTCTGAAAATAGAACTTTTAACAAACCAGTGAAAGAAGAAATAGACTATGATTTAGACGTTTATGATAATGAAATACGGAACAGATTAATATGGAACAAAACACTCAAAGTAACGATTCTTTCAAGCGTAATTTTTACTTTATTTCTGTTTCTTAGGCATAGGAAAATACTGATAAAGACGTACTATGAACAAAAGCTATCATTATTTAGCGAAACAGCATTTTATTATTCTTACTTTGAAGACATTGTAAATTCACAAGATAGTTTATTTAATGTTATTTTGAATAGGCTAATTAGAGATAATAGAACGGAGTACCCCGATGTTATCAATTCACTTTCAAGATTCAACATATACCAAGAGGTTATATTAGGAATTTTGTATAGAGTCTTAATAAATATTATCATTAATTTAAAGTACATTTATTCAATAATTTATATTTCAGTTACCGGAAATTCCTCAATACTCAGTGATCTCAGCTCCAAACATTTGATTCAGGATTCATCCTTTATTTTATCTCCATTTAATTTTTACTATTATTCTGTGAACACAATCCTAGGAATTGGCCTGGGAATAATTTGTGGAACCAGTACATTGATCACAGATGGCTCATATATAAGTGGATTCACTTGTATGGGCTTTTTGTTTGGAAATTTTCAACTTAGGCTGTTATCTAGGATTTCAAGTTTACCATTAAGAGAAAATTTTGCTCTTCCTTTTATTTGGTTAAACAACATGGTTATTATCTCTATTCTTAAATCTAAGCACAGTTTAAATCTAAAAAAGAAGTGGTTTCTGCTATTTATTTCTTCATTGATAATCTTCGAATTCTGGCAATTTTCCGTGTTTGTTATCACAGTTCAACTCATCTCAATATACATTATTTATTTACTCGGATATGAGTATCAATATTTTGAGCCCAAACTAAAAAAGTACATAATAGTTAATATAATTTCACTGGCAACTTCATATTTATTACATTTTTGTGACCATCACATATTATTTTCTCCGCTTCCTCTGGTTGGAATTTCAATATATTTTATTTTAAGCTTATATAGAATAATAAATGGACCTGTTAATGCTGGAAGTTTTTCATTGTTAAGATCTTTTATTATTGGTTTGTCATCTACCCTACTTTTTATTGCAATTAAGATAGTCTCAAGTCCATTTTCGGACCACGACGCTCATGTTTTTGACATGCTACTTACTACTTTACTGGGAAAAGAATATGCTAATTTCGACACTATGATATATAAAATGGGTGGTTCTGAGTTCTCGTGGATTACGAAAAAACAAATTAATATGATTAAGAACTCCGGAGTATTATATATTTTCATTCCGAACATTTCCATAATTATGCTGAAAATGATCATAAATACACTGAAATTCATACTTGTTGACTCTCAACCATCTGATGATAATCATAAAGCTGAATATGTACAATCAGAAGATAAAACCTCCATATTTAGTGATGATGATTCGGTAAAATCTTCCAATTTTTCGGTAAATTCGACCTCAACATCTCATTCTCCAATACCCAATAATGTACCTAATCTTAACTCTAATAGTTGCCTTGAATATGATTTTCGAGACAACCGCATTTCAGATACAAAAGAATCATACAATGCTGACATTTTGAGAAGCCGGAAGACTTCAAATGGCTCATCTCATAATATTTATGCGGCGAATTCAGATATTGTTGTCTCATTTATGGCTATTCATACAATCATTGTATGTATTCTATCAATTTCAATATCAAGATTAAGGGTAATTTCATTACCTTATATTTCTGTTATTTCAAGTATTTTTGCATCAAGAAATTACCTGAAATCAACATCAATTTATTTCAGAGAATTAACAAAAGTAATATTTAATCATTTTCATCTACATAAAACAAGCAATTTGAGATCTCCTGTGAGGCCTAACAAAAGGGATAAGTCGAGTATTATAATATTCCTTATTTCTCTTTTTGTTTTTTCCTTATCAATTTCGAGGTTTCCAACTGAAGAATTAAAGTCAGGAATGTTACCTGAAAACAATGCATCATCTACGAAATCGAGGTTAATTGATTGGATAAATACAAACTTACCAGATGAAACCCCTATTTTATCAGATATGGTTGTGAGCGCAACACTGAGATTAATGACTAAAACCAAAATAATAACTCATCCTCAATATGAAAATGTCAAAATTAGGAAACGGACTCAGTTTGTATATTCGATATCTGCCTGTATTTCTATTAAAGAGCTTTATGACACAATGGAGCAACAATTCCGTACGGATTATTTACTTCTGAGTATATATAGATGCGCAGAGCCAAAAGGTGGAGATACAATTACAATCGTTCATGTTACTAACTATCTAGACAATATTAAACATCGTTGTAACAATCAGGAGAATATTTTTCAAAGAACTTGTTGGAGGATTCAATTAGATAATCAAAATAATTATTTTGAATTAATATATAGAAATGCACATTACTCAATTTATAAGAGAAGAGCCAAACAAGATTTGGAAATTTCCCATATATACGTGAATAATAGATATGATATTTTGAGAAACTATTCGGATTTTCCCTTTAAAAGAAAGTTATTGGATTGGCAAGAATCGTGGGAACCATGGATCACTAATTGCAGACTAAATGATAAATACTGTCCTCATAATATTGTGGATTATGCAAGAATGATAATTGACATTTACAATATCGTTGAAGTCTCTGCACTTTTATATGAAAAAGCAATTTCAATTTTTCCAAATAATAGTTATGCAGTATTCAATTATGCAGAGTTTCTTGACTATGATCTCGGAGGAGACCCTACACGTATTTTCGGAAATTACAAAAAATCGTTAGATCTCTACAAAAGCAAGATTTCTAGAACCAGCTACTTAGAATCAGAGTATATTGATAATAACAAGAATATTGACAATATAAATCAGGGCTTTGGGCTCAAAATGATTCTGGGTCTTGTTCTATATTGTGACCAAGTTTACGGTAGAACTGAACATATTATTGAAGAATCAATAAAAATAATTTTAGAAGATAAATTGGTTAAGGTTTTGTCATCAAATTTCGAAATTTCGGATGCATATGGAATCGTAAATTATTTAAATAGTCAGGGAATTATTGATATAAATTACGATTTGTGCTTGGTCAACTTCACCTATCACATTTGTATGATTTCTTCCTATCTTAGATCATTGGAAGTGGAAAATAGAGAAATTCTAAAAAAACAAAGCAAGTATCCCTCTTGGCTTATAAAGACAGTATATAATAAATTGTGGGCAATTGCCAAATTAATAGATCCCAATAATGCATGCGTTATAAAGTATTGGAACCTTTTCCATGGAAGGGAGAAAAACAACATTGATTACATTTATTGTTTTTTTTTGGGGTGATAACTTAGTTATTTCCATTCCAAATTCAGTATTTCACTAATATCGTCGATGACAAAGTTTATTATCTCTTTTTGATTAAAGTTCGCATCATTTCTTTCCTTAAAAAAATTTTGTATTAGCTTCAGGTAGTTTTCAAGTACTTTTGGTTCCGAAAGAAGAAAATCAACAAAACTTCTTAAATAATTCACATTATTCTTATAGGAAAGTGATATTACTTTCAATAAATTCAATACTATTAAAGTAGCCACTTCTATTTGACTCAATTCAATGTCCACATCTTTGAATTGTATTATATATGTTGAAGAAAACTTAATGATTCTATTTAAATCATTAATTAGTGTTTTGATTTGATTCACTTCTTGAACACATATTTCTTTCCATAAAAAATCGCGGAGTTTACATAATAATGCAATTGTAACTTTGTTTGAATATTGATTCATAACTGAGAATAACTCTCTTTGAAATTCCATCAAGTTGAAGTAAAGATCAAATAATATTGAATATGAATAACATTCAAGAAGTAAACTTGTTAATTTATCAAATATGTGCGAGTATATGTTAGGTTTACAAAAAACAAAATTTTGTTTTGAAGTAATTTTCAAATCAATATCAGCTCTAATCCTCGTAAATGAAAATATAATCTGCTTAACAACAATATTTTGATGCCAATTTAACCCGAACAAAGTATTGAACAGGTCAGGAACAGTTTTCTTACATTCTATTAAATTATGAATATTACTTTCAAATAAATAATATGCTTTATCCTGTAATCTATTATTTATCAAGCTATAATATCCATTAATCACTTCATAACAGGAAGTGTTTTTTTGAAGAAATGTATTAAAATATGACAATGAAATATCTTTTTTTTTTCCATTTTTGAGTGAAAATTCATATCCATATTTATTGCAGTCACTATAAGTTAAGAAAACCGAAATTGTCCTGTAAATAATATTTAATTTCAATTGGAGTGAAATTATATGCTTTGGGTAAATGAAATTAACTTCGGTAGGGAACTTTGATTCGAGTATCATAAATAGTGCATAAGAATAGCATGCAAGCGTTAAAGGTGTAACATCCAAATCTCCAGACTGTGATTCAACATCAAAAATGCAAATTGGGATATTATTTAAAGTATCTATCATGATATGTGGTGCAACATAGCTAATATAATAGCAAATTTTATAAATAATTTCCGGCCAAATAGCACTCATGGAATTAGAATGCATTGAATAGCAATTTTCATTTGGTGATAAAACATTTATAATTGAATTAAATGGATTTGAATGTAAAAGTTTCGCATTAAATGCACGAATTTGGTTAGAACTTTGTTCGCCAATACTGTTTACTGAGTTATCTGCCTTTTCAATATCATGAAAATCCATAATAATTATTTTTTCCAATATTTTCATTAGAAATGAATAAATAGTATGTTGGGTAACATTAATATTGTTTTCATATGAGCCGGAGTTAAACACGTTTATTTCCTGAGTTTTATATTCGGCATCACATTTACTTTCCGTTAAACAATCAAAAAGAAGTTTGATAATAACATTAACCAAATATTGTAAGAATTGGATTTCAACAATTGTACAACATTTGTGAGCGGAGCTATCACTTTTAATACAAGAAGATACGTGGAGAGAATCACATTTAGTATCATAAACGAACTTTCTGAGAGCCAATGAGCAAACTGTAGTTATAAATTGTGCTTTATTTCTTTTCATTCTTGATATACTTATTAAAGAACAATGAAGGCCTAAGTAACGATAATATCTCGGTAACTCCACTTTTTTTTCAGAGAGAGCCAATGGCCTTATATTTTCATTCGCCTTTGCATCCTCACTTTCAAGTTTAAAACGCGAGTTATCCGAAAATATTGGTAAACTGACTGCGCCCAAAATAATTTCGACAAAAATTACATATCCTTCTTTTGAAGAACACTTAGTTGCAACCTTGATTGAAAGCTCGCGAAGAGATTGCCAAAATTTAAATTCAAGGTTGCATTCAGTAAACTCATCAAATGGATTATCCACTGTGCAATTACAATTCGAAGGAAAAATCAAACACTTCGAGCTTCTTTCGTAAATAATTGAAATTATATCTGTTAAAATGAAGTTTAAGTGAGGAGAAATCTGTTCATCCAAATCAATATGTCTGAGAAAAAAATTGCACAATACTGTGAATTTACTAATTGTCAGTTCGTAGTTTTCAATGTTCGAATCTAACCAATGAATAAGTCCGGTATAAACTTCCGAAATATTTTCCGATTTTTTTCCACATATCATATAATTCTCGAGAATATCTGGTATCTTAGTCATAAATTTACGACGGCTAAAGTTTTAACAATCAAAGATGATTGGCCAATGATAATAAAATACAATTTAAGTACTTTAAAATGGCGCAAATTTAATGTAAACTTTTAAATTGTGAAGGCCAAATAAACAAAAAATTAATGTGTGAAAAGTACGCATCGTTATTTTTTCTTTTTTGCAAATTATCCCACTTTTTGGTTTTATTTGAGCAATGGATTTGCGATAAGAGACTCTTATTGTTATAAGTTTATTGTAAATATTATTTTTTATCGTATTATATTATATCATATTATATTATATTGTATTATATTATATTATATTTTATATACTATAATCACTTTTGGATAAATAGTTATTTGTTTTTATTTATTTGAAGCCAATTTACTTGCAATTGAATAGTTCAATAGCCGCATAAAACGTGACACAAATAGCGGATTTAATTCAATAAATTTCAATTGGATAATGGAACACATATTTGAAGAGAACTTGTGCACATTCGACAGTGGAGAAGTAGTTTTGGGTATTGATGAGGCAGGAAGAGGACCAGTTTTAGGTCCAATGGTATATGCATGCCTTTATTACCCAAAAGAAAATGAGAAATTATTAGAGAGTATTAATGTCGACGGTACGGTCTTGACACGATAAAACTTCGATAACCAATTACTGAACTTTAAAGATTCCAAAAAACTATCACCTCAATATAGAGAGAGGATCGACTACAACTTAAGAAAGCTAAAAGACAAATTTGGTTGGAAAATTCACTTGATCTCTCCTGAGTATATAAGCTGTGAAATGCAGAAAAAGTCAGTTAATTTCATTAATTTTTTATTTAATATTTTTTCAGAGAGAAAAATAACTTGAACGAGATCTCACATTTTGCAGCGATTAGTAAGTAGTCAAATTTAAGAATTTAATTTTCACCTGATTTATTAGATTTAATTAAGTCCGTTTTGAATAAAGGAGTTGAAATAAAGGAAGTGTATGTTGACACTGTCGGGCCACCTGAAAGTTATAAAAACAAATTGAGAAATATTTTCCCGAAGATTAATTTTACAGTTAAACCAAAGGCCGATTCACTTTTTCCATCAGTAAGCGGAGCATCAATATTGGCAAAAGTAAAAAGAGATGATTTCTTGTCCAATTGGTCAGAACAGCCCTATATGGATAAATATGACTTACAGGGAAATATCATTAAACATTATGACCAAGGAAGTGGATATCCTGGTGACCCAAAAACTAAGAAATTTCTGAAGATAGTATTCGATCCTATTTTTGGATTCCCAAATATCGTAAGATTTTCTTGGTCAACAGCAAGCGAAATAATTGACAAAAATGGATATAAAGTGAAATGGGAAGAACAAGATTCAAACTCCACCCAAAAAAGAATAGAATTCGTAAAAAACAATTCCGGCAGTAAGTTGTATTTGAATCAATTATTTTTTTTTAAATATAAAATAATCTAAATAACTCTCGCAATATTAAATACAATTCCAAATAATGTGCAATTAATCCAAAAGATATTTCAGCATATTCAAAATTAATTATATGTAGAAAACTAGTTAGAAAAAAAAGGGTTTTTTAATGCTCGGTAACGAAATTTAAATAATTTAACAGAATACTTGCGATGTCCACTTATTGGCGTAGAACTGATTATCGATTAAACGATTATTTATGCGGGAATTAGTATTTGTAAATTTGCAGTTTTTTTCACAATTTTGTTTCGCGAGTTTATTTGAAACAAACGGTTATAGCGAATTAAACGACAAATAATTAGCTTTCCTCTCTAACACACATTATTAAAAGCAAATTCTCGGTATTAGTAACTATTCCCAATATTTATGCCGAGGTTTTTGCTACTTGGAAAAAATTTGGAATTATCTACGATAAAGAACTGAAAAATGGTCAGACGAAGTAAAAGAATTCAGTTAAGTTCCCACGGGAATGATAATTTGCAACAATCGAGATTAGATACGGAGTTTGGGATTAAGTCTAGCGTCTTAATAAATGATTTGTCCAAAAAAAATCATCTTAAAAATAAATATATGGGGATTAAAACTCGTTCAATGGCAAAAATTGATATAATTGATAAAAAGAAAGCGGATGAATTTAATACTCACCACGGCAATAATGATGGAGTATTTTTTGAAGATGAAATTGTTTCTCCAAAAAAAAAATCCAAGACCAGACAAAAATATGCTAAAAAGAATACACTGTGTAATCAAAATCCGGAAGAAAGTTATGGAGGTGGGAATTCGTTAAATTCTGATAGAGAAATAAAGTCAAAGGTGATAAAGGGTGATCTCAAAACCTTCAAAGCCAAAGATCTGAAAGAGTACGATGAAGAGGCTAGTTCAAATTGTAAAATTTCCCAGCTTGATAGCCTGCTACCACCTACTGCTCCCGAATCACAGGTAAGTTCTCCACTAAGAGATGATGAGGAGAATCCTGCTTTTTTTGTAGGAGGGTCTTTTTCAAATGATACAATTGAAGCACGAGTGAAAGAAAATTTTGAAGATGTATTATTAAAAGAGTGCAACACAAATATATCTATTTATTCATACCTATTTAAACCAAGTAATAGGCACCATTTAGAAAGACTTAAAAAAATTAAATTGGCAGAGAAATACGAACATTTAATTGAGCTATTTCAAGGATTAGAAATAGTATTGAGACTTCTAGAAAGAAGACAAAAACCATTTTTTTATCCTTCTTTTGTGAAAGAACAAGTTGAAAATATTTCGAAAAAATCGTTTTCTCTGGACAATTTGCTTCGAATAGTTTGGATATCGCCACAACTCATTTCAGTAAGATGGTGCAGTACAAATAATGCTATGTTCGATAATTTTGGATCGCCTAATAAAAAAACTAATGAATATTTTGATAAATACGAACTCGAAATTGTGTTAAATAACGGCATTAATAATCCAATAAATAGACTTTCTCATTCGAATATCAACGAGAGAGTTGATATTTTCAGGTTAATAATGATAGATTTTATGCTTCTTCAACAGAATAACTATTTAAATCAAAAATTAACGAAGAATGTTGAAGTCAATACTGAAATACAAGAACTAAGGAGCTGGTCAACTTTTTTCAATATAGATAGCTGTATTGAAGTTCCAAAGGCAAAGCTCCCCCCGAAGGTAAACAATTCAAATAATTTGATTTCGAACAAAAAATTCAGTTCGGAGTTAAGACTTAACAGAAGTTTAACACCATGTACGAGAAACTTATACAATTTAAAGTTGACAAACCATCTTTCTAATGTTGGTGAGGAGATAGAAAGGGATGAAGGAATTGGTAGGAGATCGATATCTGCTGATAATAAAACGAAGGGGGAAGTTAAAGATAATTACAAGACTCCAACTCGAGGCAAAAAGTTCATTCAACAAACAGAAAAGGATGATTATAGTAATGAAAGGTATCAATTAAATACTGAACCACATCTCTCATCAAAAAATTCATTTACAACTCCAAACAGAGGCGTCAGATCATCTTATTTGCTTTCACGTTCTATTTCTCCAGCAATCACTCTGAAAGGAAGTATTCCAATAAACCATCAGAAAATGTATAAGTCTGGAACAATTCTTTCCACAAATAAAGATTTATTGACACCATCACAGAAAGATCTTCTTAAAAGCGTCAAGAGGAGAGAGAAGATAAAAGAGATCAGTGCGATGATAAATGTTGAAGAGGATGATTACAACAATAAACTTGAGCAGGTGAAAAATGAACTTTGGGTCATTCAACAGCTTTCATTTGTATTCCTACGTTCAAAAAAGATAATCCCTACGACTCAACTTCCACTGTTGGCAAAAAGATTGACTACATATGCCAGAAATTCTCCAGAAGTCGATAAAGTACAAGATTCAATTGTTAGGCTATCTTTAAAGTGGCCAAAATGCATTGAGCTTGGTGATTCAACTTTGGAAAAGGGAACTAAGCTAGTTAAGTTACACATTAACGATGAAAGACTATCTGGAATTATAAAGAGTTTAATTCAAGAAAGGGATTTATTATATAATCAAAGAGATGAATTTAGATTAAAAACTATTTCTAAATATCAATAGTATATTTAACTTGAATATAAGTATTTTAATTACATTCAGAATAGTAGTTCATGAGGTTGAATTTCATTCACGAAATTTTAATATACTATAGTCCCAATGAAGAATGGGCAGCAATACGGATCATTTTAGGTTTGGAATGAGATTGTAGTACTTTTAACTTAGCTTTTATAACATCAATACGTTTTGAATTAATTTCTGACTTGTTATATAAATCTCTATATAGAGTGTATATGTAAGTTGCAATCGGATCTTTGGAACGATAATTCTTCAAAAATCTCCTTGGCTCATTTAATGGAGGAGTAAATTGAGACATATTTGGATTGCATTGGTACGAAGATAACGTATCTTCAAAAACTGAGAGCCTATTTTGAACATCTTTACAGTTTCTGGATATACACTCCATCATTTCGCCAATATCGTTGTAAGGAATTCTTGCTCTTGAACTTAGTGCTCCTCTTGAAGCCAAGTCCTTCAAATCAAAACCGAGTATATTTTCGAGTTTGCCCCCATCAACATTAATCATATCAATGGTATTCTTATTTAGGTCATTTTTTGGTTTTGATTTATTACTCTGTTTAATACTTGATTCTTTTGCAGCTCTTAGCATTCCTTTCCCAGGAATTTCAGCAAGTCCGTGAAAATCTAACAATTCTGAGTCCATCATTTTGCATTTTTCAGAAATAGGATTGCCATTTGGATCTCTGTATGAATAAATAGAATTTGGAACTGGCGACCAAGGATCTGGTATATCATCTAATAATGGCGATTCTTTTTTCTTGTGGAATACAGCAAACCCGTTATTATCTTTACTAACTTTAGTTTCACAGTCACCTAAGAACTTCCTATTTGATTCATAATTTCCATGAATAGTGTCTTGCGTTCTTAGTGAGTCAATTTTAGAAGATAAATCCTGTTCTGAAGGAATAAACAGCGCCCCGTAGTAGTCCAATAGTCCACTTTTCAAGTCCGAAATGGTTGATCCAATATCGGTTATAACATTTAAATGCGGCCATCTTTCTTCAACTGGAGTACTATTTGGTAACGGAGCCTTTGTGTATTCTTCAAATGCTCGAATATTAGATGGTGTAAGCTTACTCGTATTACTATCAGTTCCAACATGAACGTTTGGGCTATTTGCCAAATTAGAAATCGTCTGTTGAATACCTTTTATGTTATCTCCAATTGGTGAATCACTCATCTTTGCTATGCTTTCTTCTTTTACTCCTTTTTTCTCCACCCTATTCATTTTTTTCAAAAAATATAGAATTAATTAAAAATGGTTCCCGCTGACATGTGCAGGGTGCATGTGCATTTTTGATAGTATCGAACTCGATGTGGGGTATAAGTTTAAAATTTCTAGGCTAGTTTTCAAGTGGTGTAGGTTATATTACAATTTATAGTAATGCACGTATTTAGATTAATAATGCATTTATTTGAATTTTTGTTCTCATTTTGTTTTATACTTTCAATTAGTATTAAACAAACTTTTGGCGCTCAAGTATGTTATTGCTGAAAGTAATTTGAAATTTAGACATTTTAAATCAAAATGATAAGATCAAATGAATTTTGGAATAAAGAATCGAAAGCTCCATTATTGAAGCGGAATGCAAATCTGTTTTCCAGCAAGTTGGAGTTAATGGAAAAACACTTGAGGAGAGCAGAGAGTTGGTTGGATATTGGATTAAATCCAAGTAAAGAAATTAAATCTATGAACGAGAGTTTTAGAGAGTTAAATTTGAATGATGAATTGGTTTCATTAAACCAAGATATCGAGATAGTACTGGTTGACCAGACAGATAATCCCGAAATGAATCGGATTTTTAAGTTGGATGCGGAGAGAACTTTTTCTGATGAAAATAATAGAATGAATATGGTTAAAGTACTAAGTACAATTTATCAGGAAATTAAAGATTACCACCAAGGACTTGGATTTATTGTTGCATTCTTAATGCTGCAACTAACTCCGGAAGATACCGTTCGTTTGGCATTATCACTAAATAGATATTATTTACCCGGATATTTCAAAACTGCTCCATTCAATTATGTTAGAGATGCCAAAGTTTTCGAAAAGTTATTAGTAAAAAGATACCCAGATATTGCAAAAAAAATTGAGGATTCTGCATGCGCAGAGGCATTTTGTTCCAAATGGTTCGTCGGTTTAAATGTACATGTATTGCCATTTCCTGCACTATGCAAGTTTTTCGAATTATTACTTGATAAAGGCAGTATATTCCTGTTTCAATTTGGTTTGTCGATTATTGATACATGTAGAGAAGATATTTTGAATGCGAAAGATGCTTCTGAAGTCCTCGCTATCTTGCGGCTGGATGATAAAGTATATCACGACTTATTGGAACACAAACACTTTTCAGGTAGTGAGGAAGAGAAACCAGGAAGTTTCTTTACCTATCTTGTGGAGAATTCTCTTGATATAAAAATAACACAAGATGAAATTAACAGTTTAAGAGAAGTTGTAATTGAAGAGATGAGAATTCAAGAAGAGAGAAGAAAAAAATTGGAGGCTGAGATGGATTTCGACGACGATGAAATTGTTTTCTCAGATGAAGAATAAATATTTGCGTTTCTGAAATATAATCAAAATTATTCGAATTCTCAATACTACACGAGTTTCACATTTAATATTTAATAGTCATAATTATCATATTCCCAATCATTTAAGTTGTTGTTTCTATATTGAATATTCCCTTTACTCCTGTTGTTTGAATGAAAGTCATCGTAGCAATTGCTTTGTTCTTGGAATGATGTACTATATTGATTAATTGATAACAACTTGTTATGGGCTTTATTCCAGAATTCGTTTTCAATATTCGACAATTGAAATTGTCTTTTAATGAATTCGTTAACAGTGTAATTAAATACATTAATTTTTTCTGAAAAGAAATGAGGCATTTCGTGCATTATTAATACAACTCTTCCTGCGGAAAGAAGGGTTTTTAGTGCCGATTGATCTTCTTTATATCTATCAAGTTTTGAGAGATTGGAGTCTGACGTAAAAGACCCCTCACGCGACTTTGAAGAAAATAGTGAAAAGCCACTAACGATTCCCTTGGCTGCAGAACTAACAACGCTAGTTATTGAATTATTACTAGTATTTGAACTCGAAAATGAGTTCATCTCTTCATTGCTGTAAGAGGCCAACGCATTTGAGTTTAATAAATATTGCATCTTTTCCAGAGTTTGTACAGCTTCAAGCATACACTCTGTATCGTTCATTTCCCTTGCTATTATACTATATAGCATATCGTAGTGCTTCTGTATTGAGTTAGAATTTACATTGTACAGATTCTGGAAAATAGACGAGAGGTCGAGTCTAGATTCATTATTCGTATTGCTCAGAGAAATACTATGGAAAAGCGACGGAATTTCTTTAAATAAAAGGTGAATGCGATTATAAGAAGACGTAATTGTATTCAAATAATCACTTAGTTGTTCAAGTTGAATAAGGTGCGATTCCAAACGATTAGAAAATTCCGTAATAGGGCTAATGTCCACATTTGGTACTGAGAATCTGTTTGACGGTCTTCCCTGACTACTTGAACTATCAATAGATAATACATTATCAAAGCTGCTAAAATATTGCGTAACAATATCAAATAAAGGTCGATTTGACTCTTCTTTTTTCAGTGTCTCCATCCCACTGTCACTTCTATTTAGCCAAGTTGTTACAAGTTCAGATGAAATAAGGTAGCTTCTATTAAAGATCCGTCTTAGAAATTCTTCCAGATAACGTCTTCTAAACTCAATAAAGTCTTTTTCAAACCTACCAACTTTTTTCTTCTTGGGAATTGGAGGAATAAACACACCTGGGAATTGGATAACGAGAGTAGATCTTAACCATTCGAAATCGCTGTATCTTTTTCTTGTTGAAAAATTGTGTCCATTAGGGGTGATTCCAGAAACCAAATAAACAGTATATTTACCCAACCCAATAGACTTGTTTTCCGGGTCAGTTACAGTTACTTGATAGTTGTATCTTTTTGGTTCCATCCCCCAATCAGATATTATGAGGTTGCTATTTTGTTCTTGATCAGCCAAATTTTCATTGTTATCAGTCTTTATACTTTCAGGCGACATTTTATACTCACATAAGCTACTGTAGCAACTTCAAAGAATTACAAGGAGTTAGACAAACTGGCTCTTAAATGGACTAATGGAAGGTGATATTCCAATATATGAATATATTCTTCGTCGGTAATCTCTATTAATTTTTTTTTTTTTAGAAACCCTGCACCATTCAAAAATAGTATTTTAACGGTGTTATGAATACCCCTCAATAGCTCAGGCGCCGTATCGTTTAGAAACAGATAATTCATTTTTTTTAAAACTCCAATCTGATAAATATTTTACTAAGTTTAATCAAATTCAAACCAAACCAAAAAAGTGAAAACTTACTTACAAAGGTTCTTCGATTCTGGCTAATAGCTAAGTAAAACAGGAAAATATTTTTTATCTCGTTTTTTCTTCGATAATCGTTTACAAATGGCACAAAATAAGAAAAGACATGTAAAAAGAGATATACCGCTCGAATTGCATGCATTGGCATATTTAAGAGTTAAAGAAGAAAAGGAAAAAAATTAATTACAATATTCGAAGATTACAATTAAAACCGTATTTTGGTACCAATATTAGATTGACTTCTTAATAAATGGGTAATTGCGAAGAATTATTAAAGAACTCCTGGATTTGAAATCATCTAGAAAATACAAGAAAAAACGATCAGCTGTTAATCATTTATTAATAAATTGGAGTTTAGCTCTTAAACCGTCATTAATAATTCTTTGGAACATTTATGATAGAGAAATAATATTACGCATCTGAATAGAATGTTGAGGATCGTAATTACTATTTTTGCTATCTTAATAAATGCTTTCAATGTGAAATGTGACCTACCGATACATGCTACTACTTCAGATGTTATTGGAAAATGGTCATTTAATTATTCAAGCCCAGATGACAATTGGTTAGAAGGCTGTGGTTCAGGGACACCCAACAAAAATACTCAAAATTTACAACCAAACTTAGCGGAATATAACAAATGGTTAACTGAAAAATCAAATGGAGAACTATATTCACTAAATATTGTATTAACTGATTTGTTGTTTTCAGAAGATGACGAAAATGAAGCTGATGATTCCTTATTTTTCGGAAGGAAAGGATGGACTTATTTAGCAGTTAAAGATTCGAAAAATGAAAATATAATCGGAAGATGGACTATGGTTTACGACGAGGGATTTGAAATTACGACGAACGAAATGACAATCTTTGGTCTGATGAAATATAATCTTATGAATAGTGGAGATTGTAATGCAAAGGATGGGGACAACGAAACTTCAAGAGGCGAGACATTGTGTTATGAAACAGATCCGTCAAGAATTCAAATCGGTTGGTATTATATTAAAGGTAGTAATAAAAGAGGGTGTATAAGTGGTAAAAAAATTGATAATATTAATGAAAGTTCATTTGAAATTGTAAAAAATAGGGTGGAAATACCGATTAAAAGGATAATTGATTCCAGCATTAGAAACCTCTCGAACTCACTGCAGGAATTTGCAAACAAACATAACAATAAAATTACAAAGAATTGGAGGGCCAGAAGTAATTTCAGCACTACAGAAGTTGCGTTTTCCCATCATCCATATTATTTACATGCAGTAAATTCAAGAAAGATACACTCTATACCAAGTAATCAAGATCACATCATGTTTATTGAGATTTCAAAAAGGAACTTAGAAGCCAAAAATTATAACTCTGTTTCAGAACCAATATTTGCATGTGACATTAACCGTTTGCAAATTGACGATGGAATTGAATTGCCAAGCTCATTTTCGACGGGTGACCCTTTTACGGATGAAAATTACCAAGATTTACCATTTAATCAGGGGAACTGTGGTTCGTGTTATGCAGTGTCATCTGTTTACATTCTAGCAAAACGAACTGAGATTTCTCTTAATATTTTGACAAATGGAGCTTCAAGTGATGAAAAAATTACGCTTTCTTCTCAATCTGTCCTTTCATGTTCCCCTTTTAATCAAGGTTGTGAGGGTGGATATCCATTTTTGGTTGGAAAACAAGCTGCAGAAATAGGTATTTCATCAGAGAAATGTATGGCTTATTTTGCGGACGCAAATCGAGAATGCAATTTCTCACCCTTCGTCACCCCTGAAACAGAAGATCGGATGTATTGCGAAAAAAGCGAGAGGATGTATGCTAAAAAATACGGCTATGTTGGGGGATGTTATGGCTGTTGTGATGAAGAAAAAATGAAAAAAGAAATTTTTCAGTATGGTCCTATTGCTGCTGCATTACATATTGACACCTCTTTATTGGTATATGATAATGGAATATATGATTCAGTTCCAAGGGATCATACTAAATTCTGTGATTTACCAAATAAACAACTAAATGGATGGGAATACACCAACCATGCAATTGTAATTGTCGGATGGGGTGAAGAAAATGGAATCCCCTATTGGATTATCCGAAATTCATGGGGAGCTAATTGGGGCAATAAAGGGTATGCTAAAATTAGAAGAGGTAAAAACATAGGTGGTATAGAGAATCAAGCAATATTTATTGATCCCGATTTTTCTAGAGGAATGGGTCTAACACTAGTGAATAAATACAGTAATAAGGCAGATATAATGATTAGTCATGAGATAAAGAGGGATTCTCGTGGTTCAGAAGGGGTCAATATTATTGTTGAAAATGGAGGGTTTAGTGAGTAATTACCGCAGAACGACTAAATGTTTTAATCATGAAATTATTCAAGTATTTATTCTTTGCATGCAGTTCTCAAATCACCTACAAATTGCGGGTTAAATCTAGTGGGTAGATTTTAAAAACAAAAGAAAACCTCTATCATTTATATAAATTGAATAGATAATAAATTCTACTAGTTTAATTAGGAGTTACAATATATTTAACTCTTCATTTGCCGCAAATGATTGAAAATACTCAAGATGGAAGCAAGTTTATGAGAGGAGCCTCGAAATTGTCAGCTTCACCATTAATTAACGAAAATATTAAGGAAATCATACTACTAACCCAAGAAATAACAAATGTTTACGATGATTTAAAAGAGGAGTCAACTGTTCTACGCAACATTAAACTTGAGATATTCGAGTTAGAAGGATATATTAATTCTTTATATAATAAGCTGCAACTAATAATTAAAGGTATCTTAACAACATAATTTCTTCTCAATAATTGTTTCTTTCAGATATTAGATTGATGGAAAGCAGTTATTTGGATGAGCTAGAAAGCAGGGAAAATGATATGTATTGTAATGGTGCAGGCCTTGAAAATAATTTTTGCGCCGAAGAAAATAAGAAATATACAATAATAACTCAGAAATGTGAAGAATTTGAAAGAGAATTATCTGAAATCCGTGGTAAATATGCACTATTACTTGAAAAAAAGAAAAATTTGTTGAAGTCAATGAGAGATTCTGAGGATGTACTATCTGCAAAGAAGAAAATGTACCAGAGTATTTCTATGATTTCGTGGTCATTAATTTCCGATTCATTTATACAGGGACACTTTATTCCTATCCATTCTCCAACAAGAACAGAGACTTTTCAATTGCAAATATGCGAGAAAAGTAAGTAAACGCGCCACAGTTACATTTAATAATTTCCTTTTAGATAAGGTGAAAAATGCGCAATATTTGTGGTCGGAAATTGAGAAGTTCTGAGAACAGATACAGGTAAATTAAATATTTATTTAGTTTAGAAATGATCAATTAATACTAGGAAAATCTAATGATGATTCGATTAAATCCTTCGGATAGAAGAGTTCTAGAATAAACCAAACGAAGTAATCCAAAGTTGCAATAAGAGTAAAAATTTTTCCAATTACTGATCCTGTGTTGTAAATGCGCATTATTCTTTCTTTAATACCAATGATATCCACTCGATTCGAATTTTGATAAACTGAAACTGTTCTTTTTGCTATGTCCTGCCAAGAATACAATGCAGAGATTTTTTTGTGAGAGGCATAGGGATCAAATTTTCCCTCTCTAATTATATTTATTCCAATTCTAAGTTCATTAACCATATTAGAAATCGAGGGATTTGAAAGGCGCAGAATTTCTTGGGGAAGAATCTCGGGTATCCCTCCAACATTCGAAGAAACAACCAGTAAACCGCATGAGGCAGCTTCGATAATGCTGATTCCAAATGCCTCAGTAAGTGAAGTATTTAAAAATATGTGACCTCTTTGAAGAACTCTGCAAACCTGTGTACATGGAACGGAACCGAGGAGCTCTACCCGATTCGAAAGATTGTATTTAACGCACATTTCGTGCAGCAAGTGCTTTTTTGGACCATCACCCCCCACAATAAACCTTACGTTTGGATCGCCGTTACAAATTCGAGGAATAATCTCGACAAGCAAGTCAACTCCTTTTCTATATGTCATTCTACAAATTGAAACAACAATAACTTCATTGTTTATTGGGGATTTGTAATTCGGATTGGGAAGAAAGTCATTACTGTCGATGGCATTTGGAATAACAGAAATGTTCTTTGGAGAGATTGAGGATCTATATATCAAGTTTTTTTTATTTGTATGCGAAACACAAATTACGTTATCAATACAAGATAGCGACACCCTGAAAAAGTTATTAACATGAATTGAATCGTAGTTAGAAAGTCCAAATAATGAATGGTCGGTAAAAACAACCCTATAGCCCATCGTTACTGCGTGGAACAAACATTCTAATGCTAACATTGAAACAGATTGATGCCCATGAACAATGTCAATCTTTTCTCTTATTAGAATTTGTCTAAAAAGAGGAAAAAGCGTAAATAAAGAAGGGTAGACAACATTGTCATATATACTTTTGTGAGGCAAATAATATACTTTCAAACCAATTCCCATGTATCTAACTCCATAACGATCGTTTCTACTATGAGTAACAACAATAACCTTATATCCTCTCATCATTAAGCACTGAGATAACTCATAAATATGCATCTCTACTCCACCAAGCCCAGGATAAAAAAAATCAGATACCATACAAATATTCGGCAATTCGTTCTTTGAAATAGAGTTATTTTTCATTTTTTTTTTATTCCACAGATTTTTCCTTCATTTGTTTGGCAATAAAATTAATTTGTAGTTTTCAATTGGTTTATTAGCTTAATTCGATAATTGTCGTAAAAGAGAGAACTTCATCAAATTATCAGAAAGCAATTCCCTCTGCCTTATTATTAAACCCCCCGAATCAATGATTTTTTAAAATTATTTAATATATACACTATCAGTATCCATTAAAAGATTGGGCAATTTTGGCTCCACGTACAATTGCCCCCACAATAGTAAAAAGACAAGAAAATTAATAGAAATTAAGTATTTAATTTATCGCAACGAATTTTGCATTATTTTTATTACCTTCCCTGAAAAGAATCTAGAATGTCATTGATATATCCTTTTTCCTAATACCTAGAAATAACGAACGATCGCTTGATGATGAATAAAAGTATCATTGAATCCTAAATGCTTACCTTCTAACTTATTCAACCTTCTTCGTCCTTTTCTGTCCAGTTTATAACCTTTCTTTTTTACTACCTTCATATGTACGTCAGCTACATTCTTATCCGATTGAATGCGGTTTGCATTTTCTGCTCGTTTATTCATAGTTTTATTCTCCTTTTTCACTCTTGCTTCTTTTTCGGTATCTTTTAACCATTCGATGTATTTCTTTTTTCTACCTTTGTCATTTTTCTTTGCCATTTAAATGTGAAATGTAAAACTACTCTCTAGAAGAGATTATTCGGATTTAATTTGTCAATAACCAGTTATACAAAGAATATTCCCAATGAAAGCTTATGAGAATAATATTCTCAGATCTAAATTAATTTTATCGAGATGATATTGAACCGTCTAAAAAATACACCATGAACCGCCAAAATAGTGCTCAATATATGAATACGAAAGTACATAATTAAACAAAATTTCGGTAATTATTGTTTTTCCTCAGAAATATCACACAAATACTACTTGATTATATTAACGCAGAATTAACTTAAAAATAAAAACATGTTCACGTCTTTCAGCGGGAGATGACTCACAGGCGGTAAAAAAGGTGCAAACAAGTACATTTTTTTTAATGAGCATAAATTGACAGGTTATTTAAGGGTATTGCAAATACTGTAGGCATCATTATATTGGAACCTTTGATTCAGCATTTGAATTGTATGAGTCCGAGTCTTGTAACGCTACTGTTTTCAAGAGAATAATTATAAATTTCAATTCAAGTTACGCCCGTTAATTTACAGGGAAGTGTGAGAATTAAAAAAAACGAGAAAATTACTGTGATTTATCCAAATTATTATATTTTACCAAGATCGAACTATGTCATCACATTATGAAGGTAATATGGGCACCAAGCTAAGACCAGTTGTAGATTTCGGAGATGATAGGTGGGTCTCGTTATCAACAGCAGAGTATAAAAAGACTCTTATGAGAAGAGAAGAAGATTCGGATTTAGAATTCGAAGAAGATGATAATTATGAATACCATGAAGAGGATGAGGAAGAAGAAGACAATGAGCAAGAAGATTATGAGGAAGAGTTGGAAGAAGAATTGGAAGATTACGAGAATTCAAAAGATAGTAATGGCGTTTCAATTTATCCAGAACTGATAAAGTATCACTTTAAAGAAGCTTTTAGTGTCAATGAAGGGGTTGAGGCTAAGGAGTTCGGCTTTAATGATGATGAACTAGAAGGTCTCGAAATTGAAGATGAAGGAGAAATTACTACTGAAAGGCAAAATATTGATGAGGGTGAAGTTTATGATGATTTAATTAACCCATGGGATATTTCAAGTATTTACGAAAATGTTGAAGTTAAGTACACAGAGAGTAAAGGGAGGTGTTTATATGCGAAAAAGTCCTTCAATCCCGGGGATATCATTTTTGCGGAAAGTCCATTACTTGTAGTTACACCAGAACTAGCACCAGAACTGTCAGAGTTTCTTGAGGAGATGAACTCGAAAGAAACATTCACCCTACCCCCGTTGTGGCATGTTGCAGCGCTGTGCACCTTAACTATGTTGGAAGAGGAAGAAAAGGCTATTTGTCTAGACAAGTGGGTTCCAGATCCGACAGCCGAACCGAGTTATGATGTACACAAAATTATAGAAAGTACTGGAATAGATGTTGACCCACACTTATATGAAAGAACATTAAACGCATGGAGATTTAATTCTTTTAACCACACGTCCAACAACGGAATAGTTCTTTATAATGTAATTAGTATGATGGCTCATAATTGCGGAGCAAGTTGCTGCTGGCATTATGGCGCAGATAATACATTTGTATTGAGAGCAAAAACGCGTTTAGAAGTTGGAGATGAAATCACAATTTCCTATATTTCTGATGATGACTTGTTCAAGTGTTCTAAAACTCGACGAGAACTCCTTGGAAATTGGTTATTTTATTGTCAGTGTGAAAGATGTAATAATCCAACAGATCTTTCGAGAGGCTTAAAATGCGCTTCTTGCGGTGTTGGAAGTATGTTTTTCAAGGATGATGAAAATGGAATAACTAGGTCAAGTAAGTGTTCTGTTTGTAGATCACAACCTGATAGGGAAATCATCGATAGCTATACGGACCTTGAATCGCAGTACATTGCTAGACTTGAAGAAACAGATAAAAATGATATTGAAGATGTAGAAGCTGTATATCAAGAAGCCCAAAAAGTCTTTACTCAGCATTGGATTATGTATGAACTAGATACCATGCTTTTTGAAGCATACAAAGAGTCCCAACAGTTTTCATTTGCTCTTTCCTGTCTATATAATAGACTTAACTTTGTTAGGAGTGTTCTACCTGACTGCACTTATACACTTGCGTGGATCACCGAAGAGCTTGGCGACATTCTTAGTGTGTTACAGGAGGAACGTCACGAAGGAAAGTCAAGGACTAATCAAGAAATTTCTGCAATACAGAGATACTATTATGACACATGGTGCTACTTGAGCATCTTGACAGGACCAAATCATCACTTCACAATTGCTGCAAAAAATAAATACGAAGCTATCGCGAACTAACTTCTCAAATAAGTTGTAGCTCGATACATGCGGTATGGATTACAATAATTCATTGAAGATTTTCGTTATCTAACCTTTTTCTCCCAACCTGTAAAAACTTTTAAACGGTAGCTTTTCTTACTGTTTTTTTTTAATAATCATTTTAGTTATTCGAGAACATCATTACCGAAATGAATGGTGAAGTCTTTATTATTAAGAAACCTGAGAAGATGACCGAATGCCAATATGTTTGTACTAATCTTTAAATTACAAAAATTGGGGCGCTAAAACCTGATGTTTTTTTTTCTTTTACTGTGTTAATTTACATCAAGAAAACTTGTATTTCGAGTCTTTGCAAAGCCTTGGGGTCGTCATTATTTTGGAATGAGTATAAGTGAGAATGGTCCAGATAGGTCAAAGCAACCATGTTGTATTATTGAGGAAGATCTCAATAACGAAGTAAAAAGAAAGAATGGATTCCAAAAACCACTGGTTGCGTTGCAAATTCTGATTTGGTTCTTGTTTGGCTCGAATATATTGATCTTTTTCGTATTTATTATTACATCACTTTCACTGCCATTTTCCATTTCTATTGGAGTACTTTCTGCTTTGGTTAGTATTACTATATTCGTTTTAGGGTGGAGAGTAACCTCTATCGATCCCGGGTATTCAGATGAAGAGTTAATAACCAATTTAACAAACCCAAATTATAACGAATGCAAGTTTTGTCATTCAATCTTTGATGATAATAGTAAACATTGCAAACTTTGTAACAAATGCATACCAAGGTATGACCATCACTGTAAGTGGTTAAATACTTGTATCGGTGAAAGAAACTATAGACATTTCTTTTTTTTATTATTTTTTGTTACTCTTTTGCTTTTTATAATTATTATTGTTACGTTAACTTCAATTTTAATGGAAACAATCTATGATAAAACTTCTGAAAATTTGAATTTAAGTCTTTACTTTTGGTCACCTATCACATTTTATACTTTTGGAATCCTTATACTTGCTATTGATATCCCACTATTAATATTAAATGGGCATCTATTTCTGCTACATTGTTATTTAGTCTTTAGAGGAGTTACAACTTATGAATACCTTACCAGGATTGTAATAGAGGAAATTGAATTGGATAAGAGAAAATCGCGAGTTTGCCGTTGTGATGATACAAATAGTATTTGCCGACAAATTGCATCGTCTGTAGATTGGATTGTTGCAGATAGAAAGAAAATAGAAGCTAAAAAAAAGAAGTTAAGAGATGAAGCAAAGGAAGAAAAAGGAAGTAATTATAAAGATATAACAAATAATCTAGAAGTTGAGATTTCAGAATTACCGAAGATAAAAAATCTAGACTATGAAGAACGATCGATTTCTCCAGCGAGAGGAACATTGATGTAGACTGAATTAATTTAACCAACAGGGAATTAGAACGTGCATATAAATATGACTTAATATTTAGAGTAAATAAATCTTAATACGTAATTAGCAGCATTCATATATTCATTAGTAAGATATTTCTTTGTTGTGTAACTCTTTTTGATAAAAGGATATTTAAGTGTTCTTTTAATTGCGTTTATATTTCGATCAATATATTCCTTCATTACGATTTCTTTCTTTATATATTCATTAAAACTTTCTTTATCGTAGCTTTCTTTACCTGCTCCGAGACATTCCTTAGCTATTATTAACGCCGAAATGGCTTGATATAATGGTGAATATTTTAACAGTTCAATATCATATAAGCATATTTCAAGTATATAACAACCAATATAATATTCCAATACCCTGTTAATACCTTTACTGCTTTTTTTATTTAATGTATTTATTATTTGCGATGAACTATTTCCATTATTTTCAGTATTCCAGCTATTTATCAAATTGGTTCTTTTAATTTCGTTTTGAGTATGAGTGAAACCATTATTTTCAGGAGAGCAATCGATATTGTGACCAACAATTTCTTTTAAGTAGCTTTCCATTAAAATTCCCATCAAATACTGTAGAAAGAATTGTGATGAAATTGGATTCAACTTAAAAGTAAGCTGGTTTAATACGTATTTTTCCATACTTAGAATTTTACTTGTATTTAACGACAATCTTTTCAGTGTTTCTTTGAAATTTATGTTTAACACTCTTTCAATTTTAATTGCAATATACAAGCATGTATAGCCTAGATACCTAAGCCTTTCATAGAAATCTTTATTTCTCGTTTGTTCCTTAATGATTATATTATCCATGAAATTGACAGCAAGAAAAAGTATTTCCTCTTTAAGATGATATTTCCAGATAAATCCAGATATTTCAGTAATTATATCTCTTCTTAAATCTAATAAAGTTTTTTCTTGTTCAATATAATTTTTATAATGTTCCCTATAAAATAAATATAACTTCTTCGTACTGTATTCATCTTGTTTTGAAAGGATATGATTAGTAATTATTTGTCCAATGACTTTGTTTTGCCTAAAGTAGTTGATGACTTCTTTTGATTCGACCTTTTCAAGGTCTTTATTGTCATCAAATTTTCGATCGGAATACTTCATATTGTTGATGCATTCACACTCAATATTTAACTTTGGATTCTTACTCTTATCTCTAATGTATGATTTTGGTGTATTATTTAATCGGGTCTTCTCACCCTCGTTAAAGCCAGTTTCAAAAATTTTACTCATATGACGCAATAACAATTTGAAACTTTCCTTTTCCTTGATTTTATCAATAAATAACGTCATTTTGTAAATGAGGTTTTCAAAAAAAAAAAATTAACAATTTGAATTTCAAATTCAAATTAAAGGATTACATGCATGCGAAGTAATTTAATGGCTATGTGAGTATTAGCATTGGTCAGTAAAGTCAAAGAATATGGTTCACATAGTTGCGTCAAATTTATTTATCAATATCCTGAATTCCGTGAGTTGATATCTAAAGTAAATATTTTAAGTTTATGAAGTGGAAAAAAATAAATTACCTTTAAAAGTGCAATATCGCCATAATCATTTGCAACTGAAACAATATTCAAAGTTCTAGATTCGGAATCAATACTTTTCTCACATTTTATGATTAACCTTTCACGTATCAATGAATTCCAAGAAAATCCCAAAGATGGCTCAATTGGCTCTTCATTAAAGATAGGATTAAAGTTATGAGCTTCATTATTGTAATCATTTTCGGAATATTTCTTAGTCATGTGATTTGTTACAATGATCGAGAGAGCACATTCTTTGGACATATTTTCGAGGATTTTTGCGATTTTTCTTTGAGTTTTCAATCTGTAAGCCTGTCTTTCTAAACGACGTTATTTCAGAAGAGTGTTTGTAATGAACATACCTGCATTACAAATACGTATAAGCATACTTATTGAGTCTATTATTAAGATACCGACATTATTCTTCTTACAATCCTAAAGTAGCTCGCTTTAATCAAATTGGATTATTTTAAAATGAGAAACATACTTCTGGAAGTACGGATAACAAATTAAATAACTCGTCCAAGTCAAATATCCTTAGATATTTGATGTTTTCAACAAGACTCTCAGAAGTAATAGTTTCATTTTTTTTCCTTTTTTTAATGTAATTTAAAGTATTTACTGACATTTCTATTAGTCTATTCCTACTAAATCCACCTTCGGTATCTAATTATAAATATAGATATATACGGTATGTTAAGTATATAACTCACCAATATATATTGCATTCAATCCAGGCCCTCCAATGCATTTGGGAATTTGAATATTCAATGCCAACTGTTTACAAAGTTGTGTTTTACCAGTTCCAGGAACTCCACACAATTCAAATATACCCTTTCCAATAATTATTCCACCACCTTTATAGTAAATCGAAGATTAATAGCCGACAGAGTTACAGGTAAAACTTACAAAGCATCCTGTCCAGAGTTCTACAGAGAGTTGCAATTCGATTTGTTGAGTTTGTTTCGTGTTGAAACAATTCTAATGCTGAGGTTCGTCGAATCATTATTTAATTCATACTACTACTACACCACAGATGTATTATAGCTCGCAAACATTTGATTCACATTCACAAGCGTGTGGTTTAGATACTTAGTTTATTTTCAGTTAAAGAGTTGATTTGGCGCAATTTAATATTAAGAGCGGTCTAATTAAAATTTCTTAAGTATTACAAGAATTCTGAAATTAACAATAATACATAGATAGTTCGACAAAAGCATAGTTCTGATATTGTGGTGTTCTTTCCTTAAGGACTTGGTATATTCTGAATTGAAGTATTATTATGATTTAGTCGAAGTTTTTTTTGGATGATGGATAGCTCAAGTCCTGGTAAGTTTTTTTCTTGTACTCAAGTTTCTATTAAATTCACTTTTATTTCTAGATCAACTCGTTCGTGTCAGATATGCTGAAGTTCTTAGAAACTTGAGAGGCCCAGCTGGATCTGGTAAAATGATACAAAATCTCACTTTACTTGCTGAAGATCAAAGACAGTATGCACATATAATCGCAAGCGTTATTCTTGAGGAGATTCCAAGATCAGATATCCCAAGGAAATATGTTCTTTTATGCCTTGTTGATTCAATTGTGCGCAAATGTAGATCAGGATCTATATTCTTTCCGTATTTTTTGCCCTACATTGCTCCATATTTTGCTGAGGCTTATACAATCAAGACTCCACCTCAAATACTTCGTTCTCTTGAAAAACTGTTAAAAGTTTGGAGCGAATCGTTCCCAAGAGATATTGTACAGAAGCTCTTGATGACTACGAACAATGTGAGATCTAAATTGAATGAACCCCCTATTGAAATAGAAACAAATAATGGAATTCAAGTGGTTTCAAATTCAATCCCTTCGAACCAAAGGGCATCCAGTGAGGCAAATTCCAAATCTGAAGCAAACTTAAATGAAGCTCAGAAGATGGAGGCGATTCCAATAGGGGTTGATTCCACGAGGCTAAATGAAGCCTATACTAATATATCGAGAGCAATAATTAAAAAGTGTAAGATTGCGGATGGAAACAATGCTCTTCTCAACAAATTAAAGTCAGACCCTAAAGTTCATAGGATAGCTCACTTAAATGCATATGGAAAGGTCCAGGAATCTCAAAATATAATGGACGACTTAATAAAAAGCATAGAGTCCAGTACTTTTGGGAAACATTCGACCAATGATCAGAAAACCGCAAATAAAAGACTCAAACAAGAAACTTCTTTATCGAGAACAAATAAAAATATTGACTTGAATATTTCTAACCAGAACCATATAAGCCATTCAAACTCACAGAAAATTAAGTTACAAGGATCTTCCACAGTCCAACATATTGCCTCTCCAATGATTCAAAATACAGTGGTAGTTCCTTCTCCCCCCTCATCTTCTGATCAGAAAGGAAAGATATCCATCACTTCGAATCCCTTGGTTTCACCCTCAATATCTGCAGCCGCTGCTGCAGCTGCAGCTGCAGCTGCCGCAGTTGTTCAATCAAAGACTCAAATTCAATATCAAATGCAAACCTCCGGAATAATAAGTGCGAATCCAATAATAATTCAATCTCAGTCAATGATACCTGTTTCACAGAGCACCTCGCAACAGATACAAATAGTTGCACCCCTTATCTCATCTAATGTTTCTACTCAAGCATCAGTAACTACAAGTAACATCAAGAAAACATTCTCCCCAAGATTTTTAGAAAATAATACATCTTCTACTTTGAAAACTGTATGGAATCAACTCTTTCCAAGAAAAATTGGAGTGGAATTTGACAAACTTAAAAAGATTAACTCATCGATAATCGATGGAAAGGGAGACCAAAGTATATTTCTGGAAGGACTTCAAATTAAAGAAGTTAGTAATTTACTGTTATTATATAAGAAGCTTCAGGAGAATGTGGATGCATCCATTCAATTTAAAAAATCAATATGGCTTAAGTCTCATTTTATCAAGAAGAGAGTAATAGACAATATTAATGATTTCATTTTGCAGACCAATATTTCACTGTACTATGGGGAGAGACCTAATCAGTGCCATACATGTGGGTATAGGTTTATCGATAACAAAAAAAAGGAGTCTCATATCCAAATTCACCTCACAAAAAATCTAATTTCTAGACAAAAAAAACAGACAGGAAATTCTCAGTCTCTCTGGCCTTCTCTTCAGGAATGGCTTTTTAACTCTGACAAGAACTGTACAGGGGAGACCACTAACGAGGCCTCCCCTGAAATCAGGGATCCCTTGGGGGATAATAATGATAAGAATGGGAACTCTATTGGTGAAAAAGCAAATGATTTTAAAAATGAAGGATCCATAAGCACGAGAAGTATCAGCTATGAAGATCTATTTAATTCTTCAAATAAAAACAATTCTGATACTAACAAAAGTAAAAATGGAAAAATTGAATGTACTGCTCCCGATCTGAACAAAAAAGAATATCTCATTTTTGAATCTGACTCGTTAGCTAATCAAATAGAGTCAAAAGGCGGATCAAATAAAGAAAATCTTATCTCACAATATTTTAGCTATCTCAATAGTCTATACAACTTTAATTTTGATTCCATTTTCAACAAATTTACCTGCATTACTGATAATGCAGGAACTGAAATAGATAATACTATTTCAATTAAAAGTGTGGATCAAATTTGCTCTAACTTATCTTCACTTTGGAATGAGATGACCCAAAGTGTGGTTTCAACATACACTCCTGTAGATCATTTACATATGATATGTGACATTTGTCATGAATCTCTTTCAATAAGATGGTGCTCGCTTAACAAATCATGGATTTCGACGGATGCAATAGCTCTTACACACACGAATATCAAGGATATATTTGAAGGTGAAATAAAAGGTAACTCATCCCATAGCCTTACCTTGGTGGTGGCCGATGCACTTTCTGAAATCAGGAGCTCTAAACCATCAAATATCAAAGAAAGTATTAATAATAGTATGTTGCAGTTTATTCAATGGAAATTCCCAGTTCAAATTTCGAATAAATCCACCCAAACCATTAAATTCAGACCGTTTGAGGGAAACAACTCATATATTCACTTGATTAATTGTTTAAATCAGAATTTAATCGGTGACGATTTTGTTATTGCACATAAATCGTGCTTCGTTCACTATTTCATTTACAGCGACATTAATCGCAGAATTTCCAGTGTATCTGAGGGGAAAACAGGAGAGAACTTATGTCTTATTTCAAATTCCCATAATTTTAATGTACATAGTTATAATGTAAGACCGAATAAAAAAATTATCGGGAATATAAAGAGGTTCTCTTTTTTATAATATTAGCTTTAGCGCCTTAAGTATTCCTTTTTTTTCTTTTTTTAGACAAAAACTAGTTAGAATGATTGATGACAACAGAGTAGTCCCATTTAGAAGAATTGGTAGACCTGGTAAGTCTCGATTATTGAATTCATCATTCGAATTCACCTTTTTTTCTTTTTTAGCTACTCAAGCGACTCTTGTGTCTGAATTGATTTTAATTGCTGGGATTATAACTGGTTTCTCAGCAGCAATTTTTCAAATCAAGCCGTTACTTTTCATTTCAGCCCTTCTAATATTTTCGAATATAATCACATCGAACAACAGTGATATTCAAAGGACAACTACTCTTCTGGGATTTCTCGTCATGGGATTTATGTCACTTTATTTCATGCCAAAAAATGTGGTTTTTGATTTGGATGGAAAAAAAACGAACACGACAAATTCTACAAGAACCGACAGCTTAAATTATCTCTAAGTGTTATTTGGATAATTCCATCTGGGTAAGAACAAAATATAGCCAACATTATTAAGGGGGTTTCAAGTGGCAATGTAATTCCTTGAAAAATAACAGCAATATTTTCGTAGTTAACAGAAATCTCACCTGAAATCTCATATAGAATTCCTTTAATTTCAAATAATTCACCGTTTACTTCTTTTTTAAATGATCTTAAAAATATTTGCCCTTGAACATGGATCTTCACGGGTATATTTCTGAAAAGAAATTGCTGTTTTCAGAAAATAGTTGGTAACTTACATTATATTCATAAATATTTCGCGAGGTGATCCGAACAAAATTTCAATCATGCTTTCATATTGGTTTGTAGTTTTAGAGAGAGACAGAACAGTATGAAATAATCCCTCAAACTGCCTTTTACTTAACATCTGAAATTTCCTACAGCTACCATACATGATTGTTTGGGATAGCTTTATATTATTCGTGAATACTTTTGTAAAGCGCTTGTAGTTATAATTATAATCAAACAGCCTGGTATTCTTCAAATCTTCTCGGCAATTGCTCCTCTCGTGAAATACTAGGTTTAATTTGAATATTAGGCTCTCGTTATTTTCACTATATAGATCGAAAAGTAGCCCTATTGGGTACTCACTACAATAATTTGAGTAGATATTTGGTCAGTATTAAATGAAAATTACCTGTTTATTATTGAACCATTAAATTCGAACCAAGAAGAGTTATTTTCGATAAGTTTTATAAATTCACCATCAATTGAACAATAATGATCTCGAATTTGCTCTACTAAAGCAACCAAATATCCTATTCTAGGTACGATGAAATATGATTTTCGGGTTGATCTTAACTTTGGAAACTCTTCTCCATTCCTAATATCAATGGTTATTGATACAAGTATCAATCCAGAATGTATCACTTTGTGTGTCAAACAGTACAATTCATTATCCAAAATCTTTGACATGAGTTTTTAGAAATCAACTTACACCGACCCTGATTACCGCCAGCGCCTAAAATTACCCACATTTATAAAAAATGCTAGCTAACTGGATGGACAGACGACAAGGCAAATTAATTTGTAAACTGTAACCAAATAACTCATTACATGGAAAAGTAATAATTAAGAAGACAAAATATTAAAATAGTCATTTATTGAACATCTAAGCATTTTAATTTACTTGAAGGAAATAATAATATCGGTCTCATACATGTTTGAGGAGAGTCCGGGTTTCAGAGAATTTTTCACTTATTTTATTTTGAATAAATAGATATATCGAATAAGAGATTGGGGAAAAATAAATATTGTGTTTTTTTTCACATTTTAATCGTTTTGACGGCTTCAATCTTAATCATTACACTTTCAAGTAAAAATAATGGCCCGTTCAAAAACTTCGAGTAAGCGAATTGCGAAGTATCCATCAAAAGTAAGTATTTAATTGATCAAAATTTTTATATATAATCTTTAATGATAATTTTAGACCCCTATTCTTCATCAGTCTCCAAGTAGTAGAATAGTTAGTAATAGCCCTTTAAACCAAAGGAAATATAGGAGAAGACCAGGTGAGTTCCAGACACTTTACCAAAAAATTTTTAATTGCCGAAGGGACCGTTGCGCTAAGAGAAATTAGGAAATATCAAGCATCCACTGATTTGCTAATTGCTAAACTACCATTTGCTCGTGTCGTTAGAGAAGTCACACTGAAGTTTGTACCTCACGGAGAGATGTGGAGATGGAATGCAGAAGCCTTACATGCTATTCAGTGTGCAGCTGAGGCATTTCTACAAGGGTTGTTTGAAGATGCATATTTGTGCACATTACATTCCAAGAGAGTAACGTTACTTCCAAGGGACATTAGATTGGCCAGGCAATTAAGAGGAAGATATGGAGACTTTATTTAAATTAATAAACGCTTACATTTCTTTTTTAATCACCAATTGTGATTTTATTTAAAATAATTAGCAGGTATTATAGTTGTAAATGATTTATAGTTCATGTTTCAGTTATGTAATTGCCTCCAAAAGTGAGATAATCTTCTGGCACGAGCTCGTACTTCACATTAAAATCTTTCAAAACTAATATTAATTCAGTAGAGAAAGCACCGCTCCCACGGGGCGTGGATGGCCGAGTTGGTCTAAGGCGTTAGACTCAAGATCTAATGAGCGTATGCTCTCATGGGTTCGAATCCCATTCTACGCACTTTTTCGGTGCCCCGCGAATTCAACTGAACTGTAAATTTAATAATGAAATATGTATATTTCCTCTTCTCAATGAGAAATAAAAGACCGAACGATTAATAATAAATTTTATACATGGAGTTACCGCGCCCACAGCTTTTTATGAAGATAATTACCGGAACAAAGCAAACTTAAATATTATTATGATATAATTCTTTTCAAATAAGAGTAACGGCCATCACCCAAGCATGAGTAGTTTAATAAGAAAGATTCTTTCGGGGTTCTCTAGAGACGATGCTTTCGTATCTCATGCAGGGAAATATTACTATGGTAAGTGATATTTTGAATAATGGAAAAATAAGTCATTTCAATCATTAGGGTCTTTGTACAAATGTATTGGTAAAACTTATGAATTAGTTCTTGGATCTTGCAGTATAATAATTTCTGAAGAAATAATACTTAATGGAATAAATCCAAAAGATAACCAAAAGGAAGAATACATATTTAACTTCAAAAATATCCACTATTTTCGGAATAGTGGCCAAGGAGAATTTGTTATTATTATGCGAAGTAACTCTGATCTAATAAAGTTTATTTTTGAGTTTGAAAATGTCGATATACATGCGCTTTCAACACTGGCCTATAATATTACAATTACTCTTCGTTCTCTGTGTAATATCAAAGAGCAAATTCCGGTAGAGTTATATGAATGGAATGACTCTGAATCACTGAAAAAAGGAACATCTATCTCTGCTTTTGATCGAGAAGAGTGGATTTTGATATCTCCTAATGCAATTTGTGAACTTTTATCAAGTAATGACTATAAAGACACGATTTTTTCTATTAAAGATTTATCAGGAAAGGGGGATATTGTATTTACCAGTATAATTGGAGATAATATTCTTTTTTTACCAAAAATTACCGAGAGAGTACTGGAATTTTATGGATCTAGCAATGATGAGGTAAGAAAGAGATATAGGATACACTTTAGAAAAGAGTCGCTGAATAATGAAAGTAATAAATATTTCTTCAACTCGGAGGAGGAAATTGACAACTTTATTGAAAAACTTTTAGAGCATATTGATCAAATTAATCCAGAAGAAAAAAAACCAAGAAAGGGCAATTCAGAATTTATTGAAATTTCGGCAAATGCGACAAATTATGAAATGGATTTAGACAGCAATTACGATTCAACGAGAGATGAAATAATGTGGGACTATGAAGAAGAAAAATCAAGCTTCAGCGACGAAGAATACTCGACTCCAACAAGAAAACAAAGGGAAAAAGATAATTTTTTGAATCATAAATATATGTTAATAGGGCACGAAAATACATTTGTCGGAAGAGCTGATAGAAGGTACGGAAAATCCGAAATCGCAATTTTTGGAAATTTAGATTCGAGTGGAAGTAACTATAATACAAGTGAGACTCCAGCAAGAAACATTTCAGTAATAAAGAATGTTGAATATGAAAAACAAAATATTCTCCCTGTCGGAGGACAGTTGCACAACTGTGAAACACAAATGTTATTCCTATCGGAAACTAACCCATACTATGTTTACCAAATGGACTTAGAAAACGAGAAAATTCTGCGCAGATGGGATGCAAATGGGCTTCCGATTTCATGTTTGGGATCGTCGAGCAAAGATTCCCAGTCAACCCCCGTTCCCACATTTTTGGGCCTAAGTAATAATGCCATGTTTATTATGGATAGCAGAATTAAAGAAGGACCGAATAGATTTACTTCAAAATTATACAAGTCAAATGTTTTGTTCAATAGTATGGCAACGGACAAGGATGGCCATATCTTGATAGGTAATGATCTGGGGGAGTTAAGACTATATGATGGCACAATGAATAGAGATGGAGAATTCAAGAAGGCCAAGACATTGCTTAATTCATTTGGATCGGCCATTTTGTCTGTAGATGTAACTAGAAACGGAAATTGGATCCTTGCAACTACAAAGAACTGTCTTCATCTATATGCCGTCACCGAACAAGATGGGATAGGCTCAGTGTCTAGAAATGGATTTGAAACAAGCCTTAAGAATAAGCCCCCTTCGAGAAAGCTGCGCTTAAAGCCAGAAGATATATATCATTATAAGATTACAGAGGTTAATTTCACCCCGGCAAGATTCGATCAAAGTCAGGAGTTATCAAGAAGTGGAGAATCAAAAATTATATCTAGCACCGGAAATTTGGTTATAGTTTGGGATTTTGAGGCAATAAAAAGAGGTAATTTGTATGCATATTCCATTAAAGAGGTAGAAAGTAGAGTCGAAGATTGCTCAACATTTTATAACAACGATGACTCTGTAGTTCTGGCATACAAAGATGATCTTACGATCCACAAACTTAATAGAAAAAACAAGAGGAATTTACAATCCAGATGACAGCTTTTGATTGTTTAATCTGTTTATCATTCTACTTAGATAACTGAGATATCGTCACAAAATTATATCTTGCTCCGATCTAATTTCGAATGATCTCTGCTTGAAGCCAAAACCGATTCGATTGACTCCATAAATTGAAACCAAACTGAGAGATCGTTATGACGATTTGTTCTATTTATTCTTACAACATCAACATTCCATTTTCTAATATTTTCTGGAATTGGTTCTGAATCATAAGTTATGTGATAACCCTTAACCATTGTAAATATATCTTGAATAGTTCTAAATGGAAAAGATTGTAATTGCCACTCTGCTCCCGTCAGAAATACTGCGATAAGCGAATACCAATCCCTTTTTCTAAAATTGAGGGTAGATTCGAGGATCCTGAATGTAACTTTCTGCATTGTAGTTCCAGAACCGAAGTTTAATGTAACAGTCTCTTCGTTTCCGACAGAGTTTCTCTTTGCTAAACTTGGATCTACGAACTCCTTGTCTCGCAAAAATTGAACTACATTATTCATTGTTATTGGACTCTTGGATGAAGGAGGCACTAATATTATTGGACTTAGATTATTTGAATTTAGATAGGCCAATAAGGTAGATCTACTTTGATAACTACTAATTGATTTAGAAATACTAACTGTTCTTGGAACTGAAGAATGAGGACCCTTTAGTCCCGAATCTTTAGAACGATTATCTCCAGCATTGTGTGGTTTTATGACATTAGAACTATCTTTATTGCCTTCTGATGCATCAAAACCAGTATTCTTTTTTTTACTTTCGTGTCTTATTGGATCATTAATAAGTGCCAATAAACTGTTAATTCTAGTGTACATATCAATTCCCTGGCAAATAAAGTCGATATTTATTGGATATATTTGTGAAATGGTACTAGTTTTCCTCTTTCTATTAGAATCCTCATTAGTTAATGAAATTGAGGATTCTTTCAGAGCAATACACGAAGTCTTTTTCTCATCATATTCAGTGTTAATTAGATTATCCATCTCCGTTAAGTACTTTACCCAAGGGAAAGAAATATTACTTATTTGTCCTTTATTTTTATCCAATAATCTACAGAGCTGTAAAGAAAAGTCTGAATTAATGCACTCATATTTAGCAAGATCCTTCATAGAGTACTCAGAAGGAATTCCCAAGTGACCATAACCAGTACAAAACTCTTCTAAGAACTCCAAAATGTTTTTTCTTTCAAGTATATTAATAAATTTGAGATTGCTATCTTGGGCAAGCTTCATAGTGTATTTCTTGCTTTTTGTAGCAGTAATGAATAAATATAGATCCTCTAGAGTAAGTGATTCGCCTCTTCTATTCCTACATCTAGTTGGAGTATTTGTATTTAATGCGCAGTTATAGAATTCAAAATAAAATTCTCCATCTATTTTATGTATATCGTTTAACTTTCCTCTTGTTATCACATCTTTAAGCAATATTAGTGGGTCTATAAGCACTTGCAATTTATCGTCCTCAGCCATTTTAAGTATTTGAGTATATTAAAAACAAGTCGAAATATCACAAAACGAAAAATGTATTATTTAGTTGACGGGAGTATGCCATAAACTACGTATATTAAACGAATTCTGTTCATAAAATATTGAATTTAGAAGGAATTTAAATCCCAGATATAGGTTGAAAAACAAAATTGGTGGGTTGGAATCAAAAATATTTTCACTGTTAAGTATTTATTCGAGTTAGGTAAATAATGTAAAAGGATCAGTTCCTAGAGGTAAAAATATGGATTTCTAACTTACCGCTTATTTTAATTTTCAGAAATTCTCGAATACCAATAAATATCAATAGCAAGAATATCTAAATTAGTGATATATTTTTCATATATCCTTTTTTTTGAAAGTTTTGCCATTTACCTGTTCACTCTGCAGGTGGTTGGTAATATCATCACAATGTAATGATGAATAACTTAAAAGCACTATCTAACCTTGTTTAAAGCGAATTTCAAAAAGTCTTCTTTATTTTGTTTAGAATTGAACTTTAAGGGAATGCAATTTCCTGTGTCGCTTAAGTGCAGTGCAACCATCAAGGCTGGATCTTTATGTAGGGGTATTGGAATATTCACCATTCTTAATTCTCTCTTTGTTGTGAACAACTCTTTAATATTGTTCCAAGGAACGGCTTTTATCTTGTTGTCGCAAATAAACGAAAGATCTATATCATTATCTGAGAACACCAGTTTGCAATTCGCTATTGACCCGTCTTTAAGTATTATTCCTGCCTGTATTCCTTCTGCCTCTTTGAAATATTTAATGTTTGAAGTAGACCCTCTATTAAATTTTATCTCTTCTTCATCGTAAATCTTCTCATCAATACTATTATTTTTTTCGCTTTCAGTCTCCGAATGAGCGATGATAGTTTGACCTTCGTGACTTTTTTTTTTCTCACTAATGTTTGAAACACCATTTTTAACAATTTGCAATTGTTTGGTTTCATTTGGTTTCGCTTGACCTTTGGTGAAAATTACTTTTGTATCAGTTATATTTCTTTTAAGTAATTGGCTCGCTTTTTTACCACTTTTACTTTCAATACAATGTTTTACTTGATTTTTCAGTGGAGGCCTTTTAGCTAAATACTTATTACTAGATACTGGTTGAGAAAGTGATTTATTAATAGAATCATTTCTCATTAAATCTTGGTCCTGATCTTTGTCTCTGGGTTCTGCACTTTTCTTTTCGTTTTTGTCATGCTCATTCATAGAATTGGAATAACCTTCGTCATTTATAATATCTTTTTGTCCTGGTGATTTGTTTTTATTTAAACCCTTATTAATTCTCATTTTATCTTTCCGATTTTTCTCATCTTCTTTTCCATTAGATTTTTCTGTGGCTTTACTTTCATCCTCATTTAAACCTGATTCGTCCTTTTCTGAGTGTACATCTGTCGAATTAGTATCCATTCTGTTTATTTCCTTTTTCGAGCTTTCAGAATTGAGTGAATCTACTGATCTTGCTGTTTCTTTATTTTCGTTAAATTCACCTATTATTTCAGAGTTTTCCTCATTTGTTTGAGTCATATAAATACGTTCTTCATCCTCATAAATCAAGTGACAGCAGATACAACTACCTATTTCTCTCCCACTCCACTCTCTAACGACTCCATTATCTACAATACTTCTAGATCTTCCTCTTATTTTCTTCAGTTTTTTCTTTTTAATGCTTCCTTCTTCATCTATATACTCTTCCTCCAAATCGCTTGGAGCAGGGCATAAAATAAAAACGTACTCGTCACTTGTTTTATTTTTCTTCAATTTAAAACACAATTGAAACAGGTTTATGATTGATTCCAACATACTGAATTTCGTGATTACCTTATCTTATAAAGTATTATTTTGACTATTTCATGATTCAATACAAACATGAAGGTAAAGAACTATTTTCAAGAGATCACTTTGTTAATTGCCTGCAATATTTGACCTCACTAATATACCGGGTAAATATTCACTATTATTTGTGATGTTTGTTAAATTCCGACATTTTCAAATCAAGTTCTGCATGTTTCTAGGCGCTCAAATTAAAGACGTAAACGCGTTGATATAACGTCTGGTAACGGTTACTAATGTTAAATTGTAATTTCAAGACAGTTTTGTAAAATTGTTTTAATAAGAGTTTTGACAAGCCACATTAACATCATTAAACACTAGTATACAGTTCTAAGTATTCGGGTACTACCTGAGAATTAAGCAGGTGCTTAATGATGCCAATTTGGACATTTTGATCGGATCGAGAAGAATTTATTTTTACTTTTGAGGGCTGTAAAGTAGGGATATAGGTATATATGCATATATAAATTCATATGTATATATATATGCATACATATATGTGCATATATACATAATATATGTGTATATAATATATATATATATATACATATATATATATATATATACATATACATACATATACGAATGCAAAGGTATTTCTACAATAATATAAAGTTATTGAAATTTTTCAGTCAAAATGACAAACAAACGAGTAAGCAGATCTCGGACATCTGAGAATGAAAACGATATCTTGTTGAAGCTATCGAGAACTCTTAATAGTATCAGTTCTATAAGTCGTAGAAAAGGTCTAGATATTATTAATGGATATATATCAAAGCACAATAGCTCGATAACTCGATTGCAAATTCTCAAGATTTGGAAGGGATTATACTACAGTATGTGGCTTTCCGATAAGGTCCTTATTCAGAGGGAAATTGCTGTAAATATTTCGCAGATGCAAAAGAAATTTGAGCAGAAAGAACTTTGGCTATTATTCATTGAAGAGTTCTATTTGATGATGAGATTTAGATGGGACGGTATGGATTATTATCGAATGGATAAGTTTATATTTCTGCAAAGAACAATGCTTGCAGAGTCTCTTGAAATACTAGGCAAAAAAAAATTCGATAATGACTTAATAGAAGGCTTATTCGATGTCTATTACAGATGCTTATTTGTCGAAAATATAGATAGTACTTCAAGCAATGAATATTCAGCTCTTAATGAGGAGCATGACGGAAAGGTAGAATCTATATATAGTAATACTCTGCCTTTTAGAAGTTACACCGGAATTGGAATTTCCCTGATATTCTGTAAGCAATTCCCGCAAGAACTCATTTATCTTTTGTTTCAACAATATAAAACTCTGAGTACTAACTTTTCAATTAACAGTTGTGACCACTTAAATTCACTATTTAATAACTACTCGGGCTTTATCATTAAGATAATTAAATCGTGTCCGAACCACGCAACATTAATTGACCATGTATATAACCAATTGATCTTAAAACTTCTTGATTCAGATACACTCCTAGACGATGTTTTGAGAGATATCGAGGATTTGGAAATTGACTGTGAGGAGAGGATAAAGATATCTGAATTCTTAACAAAAAGTATTGTTACCCTAATGTTGGAATTGCAATCAAGCCTAACATTAATTTCCAAATCAAACAAATCCTTGATATCCCAAACTCAACGTAGTCGTATTTGCTCGACATTGGAGAAGATCGAACAATATATTAAGATGAATCAAAACTTAATTTCAAAAAGTCTCCCGAGGGTATCTAGGAATAAAAGAAAGTCTTCGGTTAGTAAACCTAAGATTGGTATGATCGAAAATGATTCTGGCGAGCATACGAAGAGAGTTCGATTTGATATGTCGAAGAACGTTCGTATGTTACTTCCAGACTCCATCTCAACATCAAGAGCTCTATTGAAGATTTTTGATAAGAAGAACAATGTGAAGTCCAATGATGAATTGAATTGTATCCTTTTTAAGTCGTCGAATGCACCTCTTTGCAGCAGTTCTTATACATGTTCCAATCTAGATGCAAATCCGGATAATAACTCGGATTCTCCTAAGACAATTGAAATACTCTCTGTTAGGGAGGCTCTTTCGAAACCATCGGAGTCAAAAAGCTTCCCTTCTAAGAGTATTTTAAAGAGAAGATCATTCTAATATTTTGATTGCTTGTACTCGGTGGGATACCGCCTGATTTTCTGAAAATTATGTGGTTGCTTTTTAGTTGAAATATTTAATATTCTGAGTAAATGGTGATAATAGGCACTTTATTAATTATTGAGGCTCTTTTGTTCCAGAACTTCCCTCACTCGGTTTGTTTTGATTTGATTTTGTAGTTGCGAATCTTTCGAATAAATGGTCGAAGTAAAGACTGTGTATTCGAGGGATGAATCTAATAGAGATCTTAATTGCAAAGCCGAGAGAGAATTGAATGAAGATGCAGAGGAACATCGGGAATGTGCAGAAACCCGTAATTCGGAGATAGACAATAACTCAGGGAATGAGAATCTAATTTTTGAAAAAGAAAATGTAATTTGTGGAGGTAATGAAGAGGCAGAAATTCCGATAGATGAGTATAAAATTAGGTTGATGGAAATTGAAGAATGGAGATTTTTATGCCTTGAGTTTGAGAACTTTGACTTTGAGAAGAATAATATGAAGATTCTAGGTAAGTTAAGAAAGGGGATTCCACCTCAATTTAGAGGATTTATTTGGTTAAGATTGGCTGAAGTGGACAGCATTAAATCTAAATATGGTGAAAGTTTGTATTGTCAACTGGTTGAAATAAAAAATGCTCCCTGTTGTGGTGATATTTATAGGGATATTAGTAGGACATTTCCAAGGCATCCACTTTTTCGAGAAAGAAATAATTTGGGACAAAACTCCTTGTTCTCAGTTTTAAGAGCATATAGTTTATATAACCCCGATGTTGGGTATTGTCAAGGAATGGGGTTCATTGTTGGTGTATTATTAATGTATATGTCCGAAGAAGATTCTTTTTTCACTCTCATTTCAATTCTTGACAAATACAAATTTTCTGGTCATTATCTTCCGGGTTTACCTCTATTAGGAACTCACTTAGAAAAGTTAAGAAAACTTTTTAAGAGGAGAATCCCAAATTTATATACTCACTTTAGAAATGAGAATATCGACGAAACTATGTTTGCATCCCAATGGTTCATGACTATTTTCGCATACAGTTTTAATTTAGAAAGTGTTGCCAGAATATGGGACTTGTTTTTTTTAGAAGGAGTCAATATAATTTTCAAGGTCTCTATAGCAATATTGAAAATACTGAAGAATTCTCTTTTTAATCAGTCATTTGAAAATATTTTACATACTTTGAAGACAGCTCCTTATACAATTAACATTAATGATCTTATTCAGTGTGCTATGAGTATAAAGATTAACGGTAAGGATCACGTTTAATATCTAGAATAGTAATTCATTGGATTCTTGGCGCTTTCTGACAATACCCAAAACTATTTACAAGAGAGCTGTCAAATACAAATATTTATTGACAGCATTATTATCTCAAAAACCACAGAAACAGGTGACTTATCTCATTGGCATCCCTCCTGGCATTCCCGGCATTCCTGGCATTCCACCCGGCATCATTCCTGGCATTCCTTGCATCCCTCCTGGCATTCCTGGCATCCCTCCTGGCATTCCTGGCATTCCTCCCGGCATTCCTGGCATCCCTCCTGGCATTCCTGGAATTCCTCCTGGCATTCCTGGAATTCCTCCTGGCATTCCTCCTGGCATTCCTCCTGGCATCATTCCGGGAGGGCCTCCGCCCTGCATATTGTAGTTTCCAGTAGAATCCTGGGCTGCTCTCGACCTAGACTTCGCAACGAAGAAAACAATCAGCACAATAAATACAATCGCGCCTACACCAACTCCAATCCATACATATTGATTACTTGTACTAGATGTATCTGTATTCGCAGTATTCTCACTCTTTAAGTTTGGATTTGCTGCAGCTTCAGCATTCTTCTTAATAATCGATATCCAATTTTCAACTTGATCAATTGTTATTTCGGTTTCACCGCTAGTTGGAGTTTGACAGTCACACGACGGATCAAAGTCATCACACATCGTATTGCATGTTTCGGATATAGAATTGCTGAATAGGCTGGAGTGGGCGCTTAACTTTTGCAAACTTCCTGCATAAGTAACAGAATATGTTTCCAGTCTGGAATTCCCGAATACTCCACTCTCCAAACCGAAAATACCCCTAATAATATCAATTGGGTTTGGTAATTTGAATTCACTATAAACAATCCACTTACCCAAGTATTGAAAATAATGAAGCCGTGATAAATACATTCAACATTGTTAATGATAGCCTTCTTACATAAAATAAACAATCAAGGAATCAAGGAATTTTACGAATCTATCAATTGAAGTTGATGATTCAATAAGTCCCTTTGATAAATAGTTCGGCAAATCGTTTAATATATCAAGTCGGAAAATCTAAGTGAAAATCTTCAGTCTTGTTTTTCTCGTCTTGAAAATTCAACAAAACCCTTACAGCTACTTGATTGAATTGTTCTATCTCGATGTCTACTTTCTTTCATTTTGTTGAATAATAATGTATAGTTACAGTAGTCATACGTATAATCACATTGGACGTGTATTGGCGCGCCCATTGCATGCAGAATGAGGAATCTCTTGCAAGCGTGGTCCATAATTGACAAAAATGCACAATTAATGACAAAATAATTGTGACTCAAGTAGATAACGTAGACTATTTTGAGAATCTTAGACTCCTAATATTGAGTTATTTCTTCCAGCTTATCTGTGAGCTCATTAATCGTTAATCCATTTAAATCTTCAAGTTTATTATTTGAATTCGAAGTATTTGATTCGGTTATTTCGAAGTCCAAGTGGCGCTCGTATTTAGTGCTTCTTGTCCTGGTCGAATGATAATGCTCGTTTAGTAACTCTGACGGTTTCTGGTTGATTGTATTACTTTCTTTCTCCTTTTGACGTTGTAAGCACCATTTATCATTGCAATCTTTGTTTGGCATTATTGAATATCTCGGGAAATAATCGTCTAACATGTGATATCCAAGAAAGTGCGACTTTTCGCCAACTTTTAGAAAGTACTTCAATATATTATTTACTAACAAACCCGAAATGATACTCGTTGTCGTAGCAAGTGATGCTGCACACGTTCTAACTTCCTTTCGGTTTTCAACACTGTTAACTGATTCAAAAATTGAAGAAATAATTGTGTCTTCCGTTTGTAGGTCGTCAAAATTGACCAATGGTGGAGCGCAGCTATAACAAGCAGTAACTCCAGGAATAATAATCTGAATATGACCCGAAATTGCATTTTCTGAAATACCTGACTCGAACCACACAATATCTAGTTCATTACAAGTTTGACTAATTGTGCTCCTCGCAGAATAATTATCTACACAAGAAACTAAAATGTCGACATCATTATTTTTAAATATTTCACAAAACTTTGGATATTCTTCAACAATATTAATGTTGTATTTTTCTATTTTAATATGTGGGTTTATCAACTTCAAGTTCTCGATACATGCATCAACCTTATTCATACCGATATGATTTAAATTATAAAACATCCTATTCATATTGGACAATTCTACAATATCAAAATCCACTATTACAAGGTTTTCTATTCCACACCTTGCAAGCATTTCAACTACAACGGATCCAATACCACCAACTCCAACTACAACAATCACTTTATTCCTGATTAAAAAATAATCCTTTACGACTCCCAAGCTTTCTAATGCAAGAACACGGCTATACCGCTCGCAGATATGCTCTTTTTCGTCACTGCTTTTTTCCATTTTCTAATTAGTTTGAAATAAGTCTTCTTATAAATGGTGTCCCGCTTTATAAACTAATAATAAAATTTTTTTTTTTCGTTAAAAACTCAAGTTAATGGTGATAAGATATGATGGGAGGTCTAATTTAGAATTGGGCTCAATAGAGGCTAAAGTTGGGATTTTTAGCGGTTTGAATGGGTCCGCCGAATATTCTGTCGGCTTTTCAAAGGTAATTGCAACCGTTTGGAAGCCAGAAGAAGCGTCAAGCAATAAATGCAAATCATATTTGGAGGTAATACTAAGGCCTAGAGCTGGCCAAGCCCAAGATTACCATAAACTGATTGAATTTCATATTTCAAAACTTTTAGAAAAGGTAATTGACTTCAAACCTTTTGCCAGGAGCGTCATTTCTGTAGCGCTTCAAATAATTTCAGAAGATGGCCCAATATTACCTGTTTGTATTAATTCAACAATTCTAGCCCTTCTAGATTCTGGAATACCGATGAAATTTCTCCCCATTGCTGTTTCCATTGCGGAGTCTTGCCACTTCTATGGTCAGAGAGAAGACTCTCCTCATTTGTTATTGGATCCTACTCAGAAGGAATTCGATGACTGCACCAGTTGTTCGACAATAATCGTAAATACAACCGAAAAAAATGTATGTTCCTGCATTACAACTAAGGGTGTAGGCATTTCTCAGAACAGTATTCTAGATGGCATTCATCCCTTGTCACTTTCAGTCGCGACATCCAGCACTCTATTAAAACATTTGCAACAGAAACTCTCCAAAAATCTGGCAGATAAAGTCGTGAGACCATATAATAGTAACCTCTTCTAGAAAAATGTCAATTTCTCCAAAAATCTGAAATAGAATCAGTTTACCAGGAACCTAGGTCTAATTCTACTTTTCTTCAGATCTAATGAAACGCCTCTACTCAAAGATATAGTTAGACAATGCGAGTTTGTATGAGTGGATCTCCTCGGGTTTAAACCAAAGAGCAATCTCCCTCTTCGCCGATTCCGCGGAGTCAGATCCATGGATTAAGTTTCTACCGGCCTGTTGGCAGAAGTCAGCTCTGATTGTACCTGGAGCGGCCTCTCCCGGACGGGTAGAACCCATCATTTTTCGGGCCTGTGAAATTACGTCGACACCCTCGAATATCATACAAAGAACTGGGCCAGACATCTTCTCAATGAGTCCAGGAAGGAATGGCTTGCCCTTGTGCTCGGCATAGTGTTCCTCTAAGATAGAAGGCGTGGCCGTCGTTAATTTCATTGCTGCAATTCGGAAGCCACGCTTTTCGAAACGAGAAATAATCTCTCCAACAACTTGGCGATGGATTCCGTCCGGTTTAATCATCAAATACGTTTGTTCAACTTGCATCTTTACAGTATTGCGTGTTCTTGAAACACTTGGAAATCTAAAACTTTGCTTATAGAAACTTATTTTGTTTAAGTAATAAAAACCACCGAGGATTTTGAATAGTTATGAATAGATTTTCTAAAAATCAAAACAGTGATGTTTGATCTTCCCACTGTTTTTGTCTCACATATTATTATGTATTGTCCTATTATTGTACCTTATTAATTATTAACTTTCATTCATTTAGTTTAATTACTAGCTAATATGGAGACAAGAACTAGGCGCTATTTTTTAATAACTGTAGCGGGCCAGCGCTTTTATTAATATGGGTAATGTGAGAATTGTTAAAGCATCGAGAACTGATAACACGTAGAATATATTTTGAGATTCAATGGGAAACCATCATTTTAAGGAATTTTCGGTAATGTAATTTATTTCTCCATTCTTCGATTTTTGTTTACTAAAGGAAAATTCAAGGTTGAAAATAGATGAATTTATCGAATAAAAATTGCAACTGCAATAATAACTTATATTCGGAGATAATTAATACGTTTATTACTGGATTTAATAATGGCAAAAACAACCTTTTCAGATTATCTCATAAGTGACAATTCGAATGCACCATTTAATGAGCAACTTCCTGAAATTAATTTTGAATCTCTTAAGGAGAATGATTTGATAGCTGAAGAATTACATAAAGAAACAATCAAAACAAGAGGATTAACATGGAGACCTAAATTTGATAAGATATTATCCTGGTCGTTGACTGGATTTAATGTTTTGGTTTATGGCCTTGGATCCAAAAAAAATTTTTTAGATGAATTCGTCCAAGAGAAAATAAGCCAAAACTATATTGCATTGACTATCAAGGGTTATTACAAACAAATAAAATTGAGAATATGTTTGATGGAATTGCTTAGGGCGCTAATGCAGTATGACGATATCCAAATTGAAGAGCTTAGATCCTCCAATAGCTCAAATACTGAATGTAATATCGATTCTATCATTTCCAAAATTCAAGTTTTGTACAACAACTTCAGTACATACGACAAGGATATATTTGTTATTATCCACAATATTGATAGTTACTCAATTCGCCCATATATCACTGCAATATCTCGGCTATCACAAATCTCGTTCATAAAAATTGTTGCATCTGCAGATAATATTAGATGGCCTCTAATTTTGAGTAGTTCAATACGCAGCAAGATGAATCTACTATATATGAATGTTTCAACTTTAGAAGACTATCAAACAGAACTGCAACACATGTATGGTGACAAACTTCATCCTTGGCTAAACATTTTAACTGATGAAATAACTGAATACAAATTAGATCAACTTGGCTCCATATTGAATTGTCTGACGCCAAGTCACATACAACTCACGAAGACCATAGCTACTTTGCAGCTCGAGTATGGGTATGCCTCTGAAGATCAACTCTTCAAGAGCTTAAAATCCTCAATGATTGTAACGACAAAGAACGCTCTTTCGCAGTTGTTAATTGAACTATTTACACACGATATTTTAACAAGGAACTATATAGATGACGGGAGTGCCAAAAACGGCAATATTATCTATCAACTAAAATTTCCTAATGAACTTTTGGAAGAATGTCTAAAAATTTGATAAATTCAAGGTGTTTCTTATCAATTTATATCTTGAGGTGATAAATCATATATTCATGTAATCAAAGATTATCAATTACCTAGTCACCGTATGGATGACTGATTATTGCTTATTTGAGTAATATTACGGAAAAACTGAACTATGTACTACTTTATAATTAAATAATAGCTCCTTAGTCACTAAACTGATTATATCAATCACAAATCCCTCATTATATAACTTAGGTATACTATAGCGCATGTATATTAGCACCGAATTAGGTATTCATCTTCAATTGGTTTGCATGCGTATTGTTAGTTAAATTGAATTAACGAAGGGATTAGCACTCATTAATAAAAAAAAAAACGATGAATACGTCTTGTACGCGCCAACAATTGTAATAGGAATGGGCAAAAAGGATGAAATTACGAATTATAAAAATCCAAATAATTGTTGTTGGTTATAGTTGAGAATATTATCAAATAATAAAGAAGGCTTGGTATTAAGAGGTGTTAAATGCCGATACTTGAATACGAACACAGTTTAATAGAAAGTGTTATGATAAATTATGCAAGTGGCCATCTGAAAACCAGTAGTAAAGTTGAACTAAGTATATTGGAGAGGGTATAGACTTAAGCAATAGTCTTGTATAATTAAAAAAGGCTGGGTAAGTACGAGAGTATTGATGACTTGGTCTTTGAGTTTTGGAAAAGTATGAATAAAATAGGTAATTTCAATGACGGTAATAAAGGATTTGACACAAGATCAAATAAAACCAAATTTGAAAATGGAGTTACGAATAGAGCTGAACCGTCAGTTTACCGTCACAATAATCATGTTGACGAAAAGAATGTAAAATTATCATATAAAAAAAATAAGGATTCATTCGATATAAAAGTGGGTAGGGATTTTGAAAGTAGGCCGTTTGAAAAGGACTTTAGCTACAACAAGAATCCGGACAGTATAAACAATAAGAATGGAATTGAATTGTATAGATGCGATTTAGTCTATGTTTCTTCAAGGAAAAAGGTCCCATTGACACCTGTGGAGAGTTGTGAACTGCAACCAATTGTAATTTTAAGAGATAATACTGGGAAACTTTGGGATGACGACGATGAGAATCCAGATAATCCGGTAATGAATGGTTCCGCAACTATCCACTACCGCTGGAGCAGAGGTCCGTCAAGAGCAGTGTGTACATTTCACCCAAGTCAAATCGCAATGCTACAATGCGCGACCACTTTAAGATGTTTTTGCGGAGTCAACTGCTACAAACAAGGCTTTGCTCAGTTGAGACGATTCTATGAGGTTAGGGGAATGAGTCCTATATCTCCTCATCCAAATAGTCATACCTATGGCGTCCCTTGCAGGCCATTTCAATATAATGATCCCGATGGTTCTCTTAGAGACAGAGACGATTCTCATATCTCACTATTACTAAAAACAGGGCTTGTATATATTTCCTCAGATGATGAGGAATGGAATGTTGTTGGAAATCAAAGAAACTATTTGCCCGTATCGGAAGACGTGGGGCACCAACTTAAATTTGAAGTTTTTCTGGTATTTGATTCAGGGAAAGATACAAACTCTGAAACGTTTGAAAGACTTCTTTCGGATGCAAAGAAGTCTTCAGAAACCTATTCATGCATATTTACAGCTTGTTGTGTTTTGAATTTGCCTCAAGCTCCTCCGAGATGCATACTTACGGTTCCAACGAACCATGTTGGAAGTATTGGAGTGCATCACAATGTAAATAATACTCCCAGCCATTCGAGGTTCAAAGTATTTTCTTGGAATATCCTTGCTGAAATTTATGCTAGCCAGGAGGCATTTCCTCACTGCGATGCATATATGTTATCATGGTCATATCGTAAAACCAGAATTATTATCGAGATTTTGAGCCACCAACCCGACATTGTTTGCCTTCAGGAAGTTCAGACGGAACATTTTGATGATTTTTTCAAGCCAGTACTGCAACAATATGGTTACGAAGGGGTTTATAAGCAAAAAACCACTGAGATTTTTACGTCCGGCAGTGGAAGGAGAAAAGATGGAAAGTACACAATGGATGGTTGCGCCACATTTTACAAAACCAATAAATTTATTGCTAAAGAAAACTATTCTCTGGAGTTTTCTGCTCTTATAAAAGAAGCCACCCACAGAACTCTCCCCGCTGAAGTCAAGAATAACCCTGCGGCAATCAAGAGACTATTAAAAGACAATGTTGCAGTTGTAATCTTGCTTGAGTATCGTCAGAATGGCCAGTATGGTTCTGAATCTACAAATTCAATACATGGCCAATTTTCAGGGAACTCTTCAGGTAATAATGGTAGAGTTATTGGAATGGGAATTTCTGTAAATGCAGGTGCGAACAGTATGCATACTCAACCCGGAATAATACTTTCATCTAACTCACAAATACAAGCAGATTCGTCAAAGAGCTCGGTTGCTTCTACTCCCCTCCAAGTTATTATCGCAAACACACATATTGTTGCGAATCCTGAGGCAAATGATGTAAAGATATGGCAGGCACAAACTCTCGTTTCTGTGCTTGAGGAATATTTACATGACTGTTATAGAAGGCAGCCCGTACTGCCGGGTCTTATCATTTGTGGAGACTTTAACAGCACCCCCGACAGTGCGCTATATCGTTTATTGGCAACTGGAACTTGTGAAAAAACTCACAAAGATCTTGCAATGGACAGATATGGCCTCCTTTCTGACCTCCAACTCGGTCATTCTATGAGGCTAAGGAGTGCATATTCGATGGCAAAAGCCATCGTTGAAGGCCATAACCCGAATATGCTTGCATCTTCAACAGAATCACTCGAGCCAGTTTTTACAAACTACACTCCAAATTACCTCGGATGTTTAGACTATGTCTTTTACTCGGATGAAAGACTGAGACTTGGAGGAGTACTTGAACTCTTAGATGAAGAGGCACTGATTCGTGAAGCAGCAGCTTTGCAACTCCCCGATTGGTCTCTCCCAAACCCTCAAAGACCTTCTGACCATCTTCCCTTGTTGACCGAATTTGAATGGAATATTTAATCGCTTGATTCAATTGGCTGCATCTTCTTCTCTTTTGGAGATGAGTTAATATAAGCCAATTTTGTTATATTTTCATCTTGAATGTTGTCCAAGACTTAATGAGCGCCATGTACATGTGGTTTGAATCATTTTTTTACCGAGAGTTAAGTTACAAAAAAATTATTGCATGTTGTTTGAATACAGGTAGAGGTGATGAGTGTTAAAGTTGCATAATAATTTGTTGCTCTCATCAGTAAAAATCACTAATTCATTTTGAATAAAATGAGTGGTTTAGAAGGCAAATAAAGCAGCTTATTTCATTTTTTCGTTTGATTTTGTCATAATTTCCTCAGATTTAGAGGTGATACAATTTTAATGGTTACAATTACTTCAATTGAGGAAAGCCCAAAAAGAAATTAATAAATACACTATTATTTAATATGATATCTATTAAAGGAAGCAAACAATACATCGGCAATAAGAAGTATGGAAACAAGCTATTTGTAAATTCCAAGAGTAAACTGGGATTCGAAACGACTTTTCTCATCTCTAGTGTAATAATTTGCATTATTGTTTCCATTATAAATTTCGTAACTCAGGGTAAGAACCAAATGAGAGGAAGCTGCGACAACCCTGATCATATTGTTGTTATGACTCATGGGTGGGCTGGAACGCCCGCAAACATGGATGTATTGGCAGAGAGAATCCTAGATAGGATGAACGATTCAAAGGAAAGTCAAGAATTCGATTTGGGAGTCGAATCCAAGGCAGATAAAGCCCAAAATTCGGAATGCATTCTAATTTACAAAATACACTCCAACTGGGGGTACTTCAGAAGTATTCTAATTACCTCTGATGGGATAGAAAAGGGTGCTTCGAGGATGTCAGAGGAGATTCAAGAAATTATTAATAAAGTACCTTCATTGAAGAAAATATCATTCATTGGACATAGTCTTGGGGGACTATACAATAGGGCTGTCCTCCCATTGTTAAATGGAAATTTTGATAGAAAAAGAAATGAAAGTGGAAATCGACTTAAATTAATTGGAGGCCTTATTCCCATGAACTTCGTATCGATTGGCACTCCTCACAGGGGTGTTCTAAGCGACAAGTGCACATTTGGTTTTGAAATCATCAGAGCAATATTTCCTTGGAAGTGGATATCCATATTACCCACAATTTCACAGCTGCTTCTGATAGACAAGAATGATCCACTTTTAGATGAGATGATGAATAATATGGACATGATTGATCCACTTTCATGGTTCAAGCATAGACATACAATTGGATCAATAAAGGGAGATCTCCTTGTACCGCCAACTTCTGCATCTCTTTTACCACTTTGTCTAAAGAATATAAACTACCCTTCACTAACCTTTAGTATGTATCCACCAAACAAGCAGAACCCAATACAAGACTTTGAAAAGATATTTTTTCTTGGCAGGAATCACAATGCAATAATAAAGCCAATTGAAAGAGTAAGCAATCTGAACCTAGTTTCTTACACTACTGCTGAACAGGAATCTAAACGTGAGAAAAGGGAGAAAAGGGAGAAAAGGGAGAAAAGGGAGAAAAGGGAGAAAAGGGAGAAATTGATCGATTGGATAACTGTGATTGATCCCGGAACGAGAAAATCGCCCAGATACAATGTGAACGAATTGTATTATGCAAATTTGATTAATAGGCAGAGACTAATAAATCTTGTCAGGAGAAAGAGCAGTGTAGAATTAACACATAACAGAAATTTGTATAACCTCATTTCGAAAAGTCCCAATGGAAATCTGGATAAACTTGTTTGGATGAAAACCTCAGTCCTCTTCAAATACAAAATACATCAGTTCTTCTCTCATCAACTAATGATGTTCTGCTTCGAAAATTGGGGCTATTTTCTCCTAGGGAACAATTTTCAGCTGCTAGACCACATCATAGACAATATGCAATTTTGAATTAATCCTGTTTTTCGAACACTATTAACTGAATGATTAAATCATGATTATCATTATTAATAGGACTGTGAATATAAATAGTAAGCAAAACAGTAGCTTTAATTCTCTCCATGCTGAAAAAAGTCGAAGTGAAACGTTTTAGCACTAATTAACTTTTAATTTACTTACTAGATATTCCTATTGTTTTCTGCATTTTCTCGTAAACGAGACCCATTGTTAATCCTTGAAATTTTATAGTAATTGGTTAAAGTTCAGGAATCCTTCAACTCACCTTTCTCATCGACATTGTGAACCATGTTGTCTATTAAGTTATTCTGTTCGCTTAACTCCTGAGAAATAACAAGTGCAGCATTTTGCAATTTTTCAGTATTTTTTGCTATTGAATTAAGGCTATCTTCCATACTTCCAATTCCAATACTATAGAAACCATCCCTCTCATTCTTATTCATATCTAATGAACTCCCATTAATCAAGTAATCCCTATTTATATTCCTCTTGTTTCTGGCTTCACGCTCTTTAGCACTCAAAAAAATGATCCCAATCTCTTCTTTGCATTTAATTATTCTATCATATTTTGACTTCAAATTCGCTTCTCTAAATCGTAGCTCGTTTCTGCTTATGTTCCGGAATCTACTCGGATCTTGACCTATAGTCCTATTGGCATTCCACAGAAGTTTATGCATCTCAACGAGGCTTTCAATCTCGAGATTAATCTCATTATATAGGTCTGTTAAATCACTCCGACTACTATAGTCCAATACTTCTTCTACTTTGTTTTTGTATTCGAGGCATTTTTCAACCAGCCTATCAATATTCTTTTCGATTTCACTAATGAACGGTTTCGCAAATTAAACATGCGAAATCTTATTAATTAATTAATTCAATCAAACATTCTCCCTTACCTAAATGCTCTGTAATATGGGTCTTTTGAATCCATAAACTCTAGATACCTATTTCTAGCTACTCGATGTTGTTGGAAAGTTATTTCTGCGCGCGTTTAAGTCCGGTAAGTAACCTCAATAGAATAATGCAAAGTTTTATTCCAAATGAATCAAATCAAACAATTTCATTATGTGAACTCTAGCATATCTAATCGCGACTAAAACCACTAATGAAAAATTTCTCATACAAAAAATACGGAAATGAAATTAACAACCACAAAATTTACAGCTTCTTTCCGCCAATTAAAAAATGATACGTAGACGAGTAGCCAAAGGTACAGCAAATACCATCGGCTAATCTCAACAATAATATTCACTTCATATAAATGATCGAATTCCTACCGCTAACCCCGTGAGTATTCCAAACGGTGAGTAACTGAAATCATTTCAAACTTTATGTGGGTAAGGAAATAACTCGACCTCTTCAAATAACCGCATAAAAATGGCAATTAAAACCAAAATGAAATACGCGCATTTATTGAATTCGAATATAAGTTCGAATTATTAGAGTTTGCCAAAATCATCTGCCTTATTCTTCAATCCCAGGTTTTTTAGAACATGGATTGGATTTTCAAATCCATTTGTGGAAGAAATATCCCTACTAATAAGCTCCATCTCACCTCTTAGCATGTCTCTTCTGAATTGTATCCTCATATTCGGAACATTTGATCTCGTGATGTCATTAACATCGCAAGGTTCAAAGTCGTTCACAATATTATATAAGGATTTATTCAAGTAGTTGCAATTCTTAATTCCAAGCCAACTCGCCTTTGATTTGGACGAGAATCCGGACTGAAGTACCGAGTTTCTTGCAATTTCGCACAAATCTACATTATTTAATTTCCAAATATGGGATGCAATTGAATATTCCTCCAATAATGGTTCATCTGTGAAATGGAGGATCAGAGGATCGTCCGTTGATAATGACACATTTAATCCAACACCAAAAAATTTGGGAAACGGATTCTTCGTAAGTTCCAAGAACAATGCGTTGTTTGATACAGGAGATACGGCTATACCAATTTGTTTCAAGTAATACAGATATTGCAATACGGGGCTCTTCTTAAGTAATATTCCATGATTAATCGAATCCGCAAGTAAATACATTGTAGCTAAATGCGAAATCTTACCTGCTTCACCGCAGTGAGGTCTAAACTTCAATGGATTAAGGCCTCTAGAATATAGTAGCTGATTTAAAACTTTTATATTTGAGTATAGATAATACCCCCAGTAGGAATAAGGTGGGGTCTCACCGGTTTTCCAATACTCTGGGTAGCAGAAGTTTGGGCTATCCATAGAGTATCTGCTAAATTGACTCTCGTCATCAACTGTATCCCACCCAACAACATTTGAGAGTAAAATGAATATTAAAGGATTTTCCTTAGGTTTCCTGAGTGCTTCAAATAAGGGAGAAAAAATATTTTCCAGCATTTCACTGAATGACGCAACTTTTTTTTCTTTGTACAAGGCCGTGTACAGTCTCGGGATTTGAATAATCCACCTTACATGTTTACAGTAAAGTCCATTGTAGTAAAGCCACTCGGATAGCGCCTTCCACTCATTCTTGTCTTTACCATATATACTTATTCTCCATTCTACAAACTGAAAGTGAGTAGAGTTAAGGTCTTGAATGACCTCTTTTGTAATATTTGCGAGATATCTTCCCTTAATTGCATTATTGTATTTTAAAAAAATACTTCTCATAAGATTTGAGCCAAAGGGATTGTATTTCTCATTAAATCTATCGAACCTCTGAAAACAATTTCTAATGGCGTCCATATTCAAATGGTCTATTGTGTAGTCCTGGTAACAACTCCCAAAAACCTTATGAAAGACCTGACCCAAGGTGCTCGGAATATTGTTTGTATAATACACGATAGAGTCCTTATCAGAATTATAGCACTTTTTAATAAACTTAAGAAGATGTTGCTTACTCATGCAGGCAGAATGATGAACATGAGTATCAACCTTGTAGACATTATAAAACCCGGTTCTAATGTTCTTCTTGGTTTGCTCATTTTCAATTAATCCATTAAAAAGAGAATAAAGTTGAAAACTTTGCTGGAGAAAGTTTAGCCTATAGTAAGTGAACCCCTTTACTATTGGGCTGTGAACCAAGCTCATTATCCTCCTTAAACATCTGATAAATTCGTGAATTGATTTACTTTCCGTCTCAAATAATGGAAAATTCCTCTTAACAAATAGGCAATCTTCGGGGTGACAGTCCGTATCCCCCGATAAGTAGTTTTCCGAGTTCTTTGTCTCGGAGTCTGTTCTGCATATTTTCTTAAATGTAATTGGATTAAAAAGTAAGTTCTTGTTCGAGTACCACTTAACGTTATAAACTCCATTATTCATTTCATATTTAATATCTATTTCCTCAGGAACCGTCTCAAGAATCTCCTCCATACTCAGAATGGGGTTTCCTTCCTGCAAGTTTCCATAGTTGTGAGCTATTAAGTGATCATGTTCAATAATCGGATGTTCGGCAATCCACTCGTCTCTCATTTTAAGAACTTCGTCAATAAAATTAATCGCAATGCACATCTCTTTGTCACAAGATTTCACGGCAGCTCCTGAACTGGGAATAAGCCTAATATACTCCGTTTCAAGCTCATCATTATTAAGAGACTGATTAATATCGAAGCTGCTATTTGAAGAGCTTCTTCTCATCCCTTCATTCAAGTCCGTATAATGTTTAGAAGTGTTTCTACCAAAATTCGAATTTAATTGAAGTTTTTCGAAATTTGGAAGCTTTTCAATGGAACCGTCCAAGAAAAAAGAGTCATGTTCCGTCTCACCATCCAAATGATTTCTGATTGTGACCTCAGGTCTTGACTTGCACGACAGATAATCATCAAGAAAGCAAGGTTTACTCACCATTTTTTTTGAGTTAAAGATGCTTTCCTTCAGAAAAACATCAGCCTCTGATACAGTACATGTTATACCTTGTACCGAGAGCATGTCAAAATTCTTTTCCGACATTTTTTTTGAGCGTCAAAATGCAGAAAAGGGCTATTTTACAACGACGAAGACCTTAACTACCAGAATTTCCGCAAGCATTTGGTATGTTTAAAGGATCACTTCACAATCTACCGAAAGTTAAGTAGATCGCAATCTACTAAACTTTGAACAGAATTCTCTAGTTAAGACTTTATGCACTGTCTAAATTTGGCGGCATAATAATGGACCAAATTTTTACAGTTAGTCCTTTTGTCTCAAGAATATTTCCATTGTGAAATTTATTTAGTGAATAGAGATATTACTCTATTTACTGAGTTCATAGACATGTGCAGTCTATTTTCTCACATCTCAGTGTAGGCTAAACTCCTTGAACTCAAGAACTAAATTGATGTCATGGTTCAATGAGTGTAAAGGAATCGATATATTCATATGGTGAAGTCATATTGATATATTGATCATTGAAAGTAGGTAGGTCTTCAAACTGTATTATGCTGGAGTGAGGGTTGCTAATTGAAATCAGTGGTTCGGAGATTTTGCAGTCATCATAGGAATCCGTGAAGCCTGGCATGCTCTGGGCGTAGGGGGCTTCCCTAACTAAATTTTCTGTGCAGGCCTCCTCGTCCAAAATTATCGTTTGCCCATCGGCTGAGTCGTTTTGTTGATTACTGGAGTTCCGAAAGTAGATTGTCTCATCCACATTCATTAGATTTGAAACAGACTCTTTGTCGATGAAAACTTGATCGTGATACATTATAAAGGGTTTGAACTCAAATGCTCCGCCTGCATCCCGATCCTCGCCCTCCAGTTCTTTGCTAAACAATGGATTCCCATGATTAATTGGATTGCTCGGATTGGATTCCAAGTTTAGTATGTAGTCCGTATTAAAGTTATTTACGTAGTTTTCATCGATTTTTGTCAAGACTGAACTTATAGGGTCTTGAGTAGAATTGTTTATTTCAATTCCAAGTGAGCTCACCAAATGACCCTTTTCTGTACTCTCAGGATAACCAGTCTTATTACTGAAGCTACGTGATTCTGGATCTCCCAAACTAATCTCAACTCCCATAGAACTCGGGCTGTTTTGTGAAAATGAATTAGAATGTGTGAGATATGTGGATACTGCTTCTCTATAAGCGCTTGTTACTTTCTCCGGTGGTACCTTTGAATCGAAACTTTTTACCCAATAGTTTAGTGGTTTCAAGGAAGCTTCGACCTTATCATTTTCTTCCTCATCTACTTTATTTTGTATAACTGCATATGAATGATTTGTCTCTTCCATGCCTCCATTTTCAGCAAATCCATTATATTTGCACTGCTCCGTTTGAGACTGGAAGATGCATGCATGCTTTAATGCTTTCTTAACTCCGCCGTAAATCGTGGGATTGAATGACTTAGTATTCATTTGGTTCGGGGTCCCCAAGCGTTTGTATGAAACGATGAAGACTCTCCTGCTTGGGACCCATATAATCCTCTTAGGCAAAGGTTTCAACCTATTCGCCTGCTTATTGAAGCTTGCAACGCTATCAGCATCGCTTTCTTCAAAGTTTATGCGTTCATTCTTAGTGAGTGCGGCATTTACTTGAGTAGTTAAAGAAGCGAGTTTGTGAGAAATCTTCCTTAAATTGTTGTTAGATTTAGAATTCTCTGAAGGATTGGCACCTGCAAGATAAGTATCCCTACCTAAAGATATATCAGAGTAGTTTGTTCGGTTCTGCTCATTCATAGACTTCTGCTTTTTAATCCACTTGATTGCCAAGTTGAATGCCTCTAACACTCCTCTAGTTCTTACAGAGAACCATGCTCTTCTCTTGTTATATGTAATGCTGAAGCCTAACCTTTTGGAGCAAAACCTAATAAAGGAAGAGTAAGGTGGAACCAAGAGCATCTCAACTTGCTGAGAAATTATCCTTATATCATCCGAGGCAACCGTAAGTAATTGCTTATTTGCACAATTAATAAGCTCCAGGCCATTTATTTCGATGCATCTATCAATTAAATCAGGTAAACTGCAGTTATCTCGACTATTTGCAAGAGTTCCATATAATCCATCGATTCTTTTTGTGAAGTCTGGAGTTTCAAATTCGTACAATCCATTTTCGTAATCTTTTAGTTTCAATCCCTCTGTGTCTTTAATCCTTCTCCTTCTGCAGCTTGAGTTATTAGATCTGGACTCAAAACCGGATTCAGTTTTGCCGGAGTTCACATTGCAAAATGTGCTGGACTCTTTTAACTTTGAATTCGCAATACTCTTAAACTTTATTGAACAAACAGTGATATAACTTTTGAATATTTCAAGTGGATCGCTCTCATTACTGATACTAACTCCTATGAACTCTTGCTCTTGAGTTGTTTGGTCATTAATTCCAGTTTCTGAAGAAATTCTAATTCCATTAGCCTGCCTACCTGCGCGATCGGCATTTTTCTTTTGAATGTTGTATCTCCATGACAGAGTTTCCAAATTCCAATTAACACCTTCCGGATAAGGAACCAATAGTTGTCTGTGTTGTTCTATCAACATTGGGATCGGAATCCTCAAATATTTATATTCATTGACAAACCTTTCATTCATCCATTTATCGAAAAAATAATAGAGCAGAACTGAATGAGATATGTAAAATTTTTTGGTTAAACTCCCGCACTTGGGACCTCTCTCATCTTTTAAAACCTGAAACTCGCTTATAAGCATTTTGTAGTTACTCCTTGAAATATAATTTTTTACCAGTAAGGCTTCAATTGGAATGCCAAGAGCCTGTCCATTTTCTCTGTTCTCTTCTTTAATACTCTCTATTGAAATTCCTTTCTTTGATTTAAAGCTAATTTTGTGAACAGAGGCTAGACTGTACAATTCCCTTTCGCAAGATGTGCTCTTCCAGCGATCAAAAAAATGTATTTGATTCTCAGATAATCCGAGAGCATTTTCCTTTTCTCCTAGTATAAAAACCAATGCATTCTTAAATATCCTGGTTGAAAATTTAAATTCTCCAAAAAGTCCATTTGATCCCATTCCACTTTTTTGATGACTTCTACTGCAGAGATTGCAATAATATTCATTTGTACAATTCAAAGAGTAAGGAATGAAAGTATTACTGTTGCATTCATACTTCTCATCAGACGCAATACTTCTGGTTATGGTAGTGCTCGAAGAAACAGAAGCCGTTGTTATATCATAACTTTTTGGTGAATCTTTGAAATTAAATCTTTCCAACTTCTTCTCAAATTTACGGTTTCTGCTTCTCAACTTCATTAGTTCATCCCCTATTGTCGGTATCAACAAGTCCATGTTATTATTCACTGATAGTACTAATTCGTCCCCCGGATAAATGTTTATATTTTCAATAGTGGTAACATATAGCCTACCATCAATTACATCGAGTTTGCAATTGCTTTCATCACTTTCCTTCCACGTTTTTTGTATAAAACCAAGAATACCTGTATTATTTCTTGTATCGATTGCAATCCCATTGTAACGCCAGACCCAATTTAATGAACTATTTGGTTCCGTATATTCATACTCCCTACTTTTAATAATTAAACTGTCTAAGCTCAAAACTTCCCCAAAAATCTCACCAATTACTATTCTCTCACCATTTCCACCTATTACTTTACCCCCGATATATCTCACTCCATATCTCAAATAGTCATCGTCGCCAATCTTTCCATGTTCTTCATAAAGCCCTAAATATGAGATTGTAGACTCATTCGGAGGCAAAATAATATTCCTTCCAGTTAATTTTCTTATTTCTTCACCAGTTTTTTGTTCAATGATCATCTTTGAAATTGCGAAGATTTGTTAAATTCTGAATTTGTTAATTTACATATATACATGCCGATAAATATTTAAATA